>JAOTRH010118665.1:0-14907 GCA_034768845.1 Heliamphora exappendiculata
AAAACATCTTTGGCATGAAGCCAGGCGATGTGGTTACTATTCGCAACGAGGCGCGATGATGGCTTTGGTGATCAATTATTCCAATAAAGTCTACTCTGGTAATTTCCGGCGTGGAATTCCTGTTATAATCTAGGTGCATTTTGGGTTGGGCATTTGCATTTCATACACGGCATCCCATATGCACATATTTATTTACTTATCTGCTATCCTATCATAAATTTGTCTGTCTCATTGACTATAAACTGTATTGGGTGTTATATGGTATGTGTTGTGGTGAATTTTGTGCCGTGAGATTAGTTAGAAGGTTGGAGTGTTTTGCTTCTGAGCGTTGGCTCATGGCATGCGTGCCACAGGTGAAGTCGAGTTCTTGGAGGAAGTCATCTCAGAGGGAGAAGAAGAGTTTGAAGAACAGGGTGAGTTCCAAGAGCATGTGGATTTCACTGATGCATTCTGAGGAGTCGAGACCTCTGCTTTGTGTGCTTACATTCAGTTCTCTCGCGCTTAGTGTAATTGTTGAAATTTCTTGGTGAATTTGTAATAATTATGTACTTTTGAACGGTTCAAAATTCCTTTATGATATAATAACTAACATATGTAAATATGAATGAATGGCTATAATATTCTTTTATTTAAATTTATGTATGTCCCGACGTGCCCGAAGGACGGAGCATCACAGTTGGTATCAGATCTTTGGTTTAGTGAACCTTTAGGCCTTGGGTTATGGAAAACCATGTGTTCTGTTGCGTTGGAGCTCTATAGGAGTCGTTGTATTAATTATTATTATCTTATATACATTATACGAACTAAAATCTTCTACACCTAAGTCATATAGTGAGTCGTGTCAGGACGTTACCGGGATCGGAAGCAGCAAGGAATCTACATGCGAAGGACGGGTAAGGCCATGGAGATTGAAGATTGGAGATTCATGCAATGAGTTATCTTCTTTTAAGGGGGGTAGACAGGAGTGCACACTAGGAGAAGTTTTAGATACCACATTGAGAGACACTGTTAAAACCCTGCAACTTCATCGTTATAAGTCCATTTCTCTTTTACCCCACGGCCTGGTGTCAACGTTTTGCAGTTCTTTTGTACGTCCTTCCTTCTTACATCATTAGTCCTCAACGATACCGTCAAGTGTGGTTTGTTGATGACTCTTGTACACTCAAATCTTGTTGATAACCCTATTAAAAATTCAATCCTAGAAAGTACTCTTGTCTTTAAGTTTTCATGCCTCGATAATGACTAATATTCACATTTGATCCTCCTCCAATTCGAGTCATCATTAGTGAACTAACTCTTCTCTTGTAGAATTCGATATCAATTCTTTGTTAAGTACCCGTTCTAAACATTCGACATTGATAAAATCTTTTGCCATCATTCATTTCTCTCGACTCTAAAATCACTTATCGTCTAAAGGTACCATCGGGATTCAAAGAGCTATTAGGGGATAGGATGGATGCAAAATAGATGCAGACACAGAAACCAAGGGATAATAGAGGAATCATAAGCTTGCGCAACCCGGTAATCGACTTCAATAATCCAGAAATGTACCAGGAGATACGAGTTGCCATAATCGACAGGACTCGTATGGGGCCGAAGGAATTTAGCACGTGAAAGTGCAGTGGCGCTGCTATGGTATCTATGAGGCAACGTGGGAGCGTGACTCGATTATTCGCTACTTCTATCCGCCTCTGTTCATCTAGGCTTTAGTGCATTGGGCGTTGTATCTTTTCCTTTGTTAGATGTTATACGTGCGTTCTACGAAATTTTGAAAACCTTGCACCGGTTAAGTGATTAGAATGAAATGCAAATGTTTGTTCTTGAATTCTTCATAAGATATCTCATAATTCCAAATTAAGTTCCACAAAATCCTAAATCATGAAAACAATAAAGAAGTGAAACAACCCCCAAAACCCAACACTCTTTTATCTTAGGATGGCTGATAAATAACTAAACCATTGACAAGTTAACGAACCCCTAGATGGTGAAACACCCAAGCTAGCCTGAGTTTTACAAAAGCCACCATTAGATCCCCACAACTCTATCCCTGTGAGTTTTCTTCTTAAGCCTTTATGGCAACTCTCATACCCGATTGAATCCCTTTGCATGTCCTCCTTCCAACTAACACCGGTTTCGAACATTCGACATTGGTAAAGTCTTTTACCCTCATTTAATTCCCTCGATCTTGATACCACACCTTCGTGCAGTGATTTCGTAAAACTTTTTTTGTTTACTCTTGAAATCCTAACCTGGGAAGTCGACCTGAATGCCTGAATTGAAGTACGTTAGGCCGACATAATTTCAAGGTAAATATCTAGTTTGGCTACCCCTTTTGCTTGAATGTCTCTTTTATCTTAATCTAATTATACTGGATTAGTTCCGGGGACACTTATTTAAAGTATTATTCATTCTCCTCCTTTTGTTTCTCCTACATTTGAATCCCAAGTGACTACTCAATTTATGCCAATAGCAATTTCCTTAACCGTGACCGCTTAACCTCATCTAACCTATCCTTGAACCACCTGGGTTTTGCCCTAAGATGTTCTAACCCCACGCATGCTTTTGATCGTCAACCTTCAAAACCTTGCCCCATAGAGCTATGAGTAACAACGATCATTAGTAACAACTAACTATATCTTTTCAAAGGTCCCGACAAATAAGATTATGCCATTAGCAATCTAAAGTTAGAAACGACAGCTTCACATCAAATGTTTCGCGACACCACCATATGCCAAAATTCAAACTTTTCCAGACTAGTTCATAGTTGACCCACCCATCTGATAAATCGAGAAACAAAAGATTCATACCAGTAGTAAAAATGAGAAATAGCCTCGAACTCATGATAACTTTAGTACGCTAGCAAAAGAAGTACATTTATATACATCGATTGTCACGCTAGCCCTTCCACCAAAGTGTTAGAGTATGAATTTTTGCAATTACTCACAAAGAATGAAGAATCTTGATCACAACAATGAACGTTTGGAATCTGATGAAGAATTAACCACCAAGTCACAATGGATCACATGACTAGGTAGTTACCATAATCATTTCTTATATCACATTCGTTTTACCCTAGAATGACCAACTGCCCGAGGAAACGATCTAGTTATTGGAAAATATATTCAAATCCAATGTTCTAGCACGTCAAGAACATACGGTAGAGGCTAAGAGAAATGAAGCAACCTTTAAAAAGACTAAAGAGAAAATAAAAGCATATGATTACAGACTTCGTCATCAGAATTATCAAAATCACCTCAAATACCGATAGCTCTTTTAAGCAATTCTAGGGTTCGAGTGCCAAGGAGTTTGTGAAAATAGTGAGTCCCTTTGACGCTGAAGATTGTTTAAATGGTGGAGTGTGTATTGTAGATAGACCAAGTTATTCACTTGGTAGATTTTTAAAGTATCGGTGTGTATTCGTTTGGCTCTAGACTGTATAACTCTTATGGAGTGGTGTTCGGTTTCTGTTATGGTATCGATGTGAATCGCAAGAAAGTTGATTTCGAAAAACCTTTTGCGATGTGACCCGTTAGAGCAAGTTTGTTTAGATTGGTGAGTAGACGTTGCTGGTGTGTGTAAGAAATTTTCTTATGGAAGCGTATGAACTCTATGTATGAGAAGTTGAAGGGTGATATAATTTTATTATTTTTGGTGATGTTGTATAGTAGTTTAATGTGAGTACGTGGGAAGGATAAGTATTTGGATGAGAAGAGTGGAAGCGTAAATGAAACTATACAAATTCGTGGACATGATTTTGGTAATTGGCCTTGAGTAAATTGAGTGTCTTGGTAAAATGTGGGTAAGATAAAATAATTAAAGTGCATAAATGGTTCTTGGTTCGATTGAGTGGTAGAAAATGTGTGAAGGGACTGAGTGATGATGATAACAGACCTTATAGTCAGGGGTTAATGCTGTTCAGTTAAAAGAATGTAGGCCAAATGGTACGTACGTGAAGGAAATATGTGATAAGGTTGTGATTGAATTCACTTGAGTGAGTATGTGCCTAGGGAGTGTTTAGTCTGTATGGTATGTTTAGCTCTAGTGACTCATTAGGTTCAAGTGGCAGTATTATTTTTGATGGTCGTAAATCTAAAGTAGTCTAACACAAAGTGATGATGTGATTTCGAGTTAATAGTCGTTAGTTGATCGAGAAGTAGTCTTCGATGTATGTTTGAATATAGTAATGAGCTGGTTTTCGGTAAATGTTAGGGTTGGTATACTGAAAACTATATTTTTAGCATTTATTTTATTTTTAATAAAATTAATTTTTTATTTTATGAGAATCTTTATGAGTAATGTATGTGTATCATTTTTTTGATATGCATGGATGCTCAATATTCTGTATAGTATTTAATCTGGTGTGTAGAGTACGACTTACACACAGAAGACCAGATTTTAGATTCTTGTAAAATATAAAATTTATTTTAGCAGTTTAGATAGAAATGGGCATACCATTGATACGACTGTGGCACAGAGTTTTAGTAGGCCTGTCTTGGTTACGGGGAACAGATTATAGCGTCGTCTATTGTTCCGACTCTCTGTACCAGTACACTTTATGTGTATTGAACGGGACATTTAGGGTAATTAATTTAGTACTAACTACTGGTTATATAAATTAATTTATACTCAAAGGGTATTATGAATAGTACTTATCCTCTTAATCCTGAAATAATTATTGATTTGCATATATTTAATAATCGTTGTTTTGATTCATTAGAGGGTGCGATCTTATATGAGTCTGCATTCCCGGTGAGTTAGATAGCGGTATTATTTATATGAAAAATATTAATTATTGATGAAATTCACGTCCTGAATGATCGGGATTGACGATACCCCATTATGAATGCTTATAAGTTTTGACCGGGCCAAATTCTACTGGTGGATTTAATTATCCGGCGGTCAAATAAGTTAAACGGAAAGGTTTAAGGAATATCAAGATGCCGATTAAATTAAATTATCAGTAATTAAATTTAACGGGAATATTATCGTGGGGAGAAATTGTAAGTATTTAATAACAGGAGCTCAATGCAATAAAGTCTTGAGATTATGGGTCTGAGTGCAATTATAGTTCTTTAGTGGTGTGAACTATAATTTAGTGTTTTATGGAAATTACAGAAACTGCTGCGTCTTTCCATAATTACAGAAATCGCTCATAGGTATCTGTGTTCCACTAAAAGTCTAACTCATAATTACTCCTCAGATCCTTGCTGTAGCCCTATATATACGCAGGTAGGCTAAACCAGTTTGAGATTGATAGAATTTATAGTTCAGATATCTCATGTATTATATGATATTATTTTTGTCTTTTAAAAACTTAAATATATTGGGGTTCTGCCGATACAAGTTCTCGAATGATCGTAACCCACACTACGTTCGAGGATCGCGTAAGAGAATACAATAGAAGATCTTACTAGAGTTTCAACTCAGAATCAAGTCGTAGTTGAAGATTATATCGACAATAGGTATTCATCTAAATTAACTTCGGTTGCACGAGTTTTATTTTGATCGTTTTTCGTCAAAATTTTTATTTGGAGCCTGTTTCGGCGTTTGTCCTTCTAGTTAATTTTTTTACCAAAAATCGTTTTACAAAAACATTGATCTTGGCAGTATTGCCTCTAACAAATTGGTATCAAAGCCGTTTTATTTTTTATTTACGGTTATCGGGGCCGAGTAGATTTAGAACTGTGCTAACTTTGTTTTGCAGGCATTCTAAACCCGGTTTTATGATCATCATTCTTTTTCATGTTTGATTGAATGTGTGAATGATGATTTAATTAATTTTTTAACCACGAGGTTGACCGTATTAGATTAATTAATTTTTAGAACGAATGTGAGTTTACGAGACATAGGTTTCGATGTAAATTAATTTTTTTGTTCTTTAAGTTTTTTTTTTTAATTTATTCGTTAGAAAAAATAAGAATAGGTATGAAAGAAACGGCGGTGGTTAGCGGCAGCAACTAGCGGTGGTTCCGGTGATTTTAGCCACAAATAAGTTTTTTTTTTGTTCTCCAGTATTTTTTTTCTGGATAATAAAAAAAAGGAAAGAAAAAAAAAACTGTTCTGGCGCAATTCCAAGAAGGCGGCGCAAGAAGCAATTCCAGTGGTGTTTTTCAATTCAAACAAGCAAAAGGCTTGGAACAAGCGGCGGAATTCCCAGGCTGTTTTCGGCAATTCCAGAAGCAGTTTAACTACTAAAGCCGCTGGTTTCCATAGCCGAAGTAATCCAATCCTAAACCGTGGCAAAAGCTTCACCAAACACAGAAACAGTGGCTTGTTGCAACAGGCGGTTTAAAGCTTGGATCTCAAGCAGCGTTTTTCACTCCAAAGAACACTGTTCGGAGCATTGTTTCCAAACAGTAGCATCAAACAGTCCCGGCGCGGTTTCCAAGCAGCAGTCTCCAATTGGATTCCATGATTTTTTGAAACAGTGGCCCAACAGTTTTCAAAACGCAAGCGAATTCCAACCGGCGTTTTTTTTTTTTTTGGATTTGGATTCCCAAGCTTCCCAAAAAGCAATCCAAGTGGAGCCCAAACAATTGGTTAAGGATTCCCAAGCACCAATTGGCGCAAACAGTGTTTGATTGGCTTTCGGAAGGGGTTTTATCAAAAGGAACCGAAGGTGTTTGATTGTTTCCGGAAGGGGTTATATCTTTGATTGGTTTCCGGAAGGTGTTTATCAAAAGGAACCGAAGGCTTGAACCGAAGGTGTTTTTTCGAATCCTGATTCATATTAAACCATTAGAAGCTTATCTTAACCTGAGACTAAAATTTTTTAGAATTTCTATCGAGTCATAAAATCGAAATTTTTATTTATTTTGCATTTAATTTATTTTTATATTTTAATTGCGTTGATGATAAATATTAATTTTATTTATCATGTTAATTTAATTAATTCAAAATTCGATTTTAATTAAAATATTTTGCAATAAAAAATAAAATTAAGTCTTTTTAATTAATTAATTAATTAAATGATAATTTTTTAGATATTTTATTTTTTACAAAAATCACGTTTAAGATAATTTTTAAAAATCAGATATCTTGGAAAACGTAGGAATTAATTCTGAATTTTGAATTAATTAAATGAAAAAATATTTAATCAAAATAAATTATTATTTTTCAAAAAATGTGGAACGAAAAATAAAAAAATAAATACCTTTAATCACTACCTTAGCTGAAAAGTTAGAGGAAAAACTATATATTTATTAAATTTTATTTACTACGCATTTAAACACGAAAAGATAATTTGATAAATCAGAATCTTCAGAATCGTATACACGGAAAGATATTTGATTCTTTTAAATCGTGTGACTTTTGAAAGATGGTTTGATAAACCAAAATTTTTAGAATCATATACACGGAAAGATGTTTGACTTTTTCAAATCATGTGACTTTTAAAAGATTGTTTGATAAATCAGAATATTTAGAATCGTGTACACGAAAAGATGTCTGATTCTTTCAGATCGTGTGATTTTTGAAATTAATAAATTTATTTTAATTAAACGAATTTTTATAACTCTCAAAAAATATTTTAAAAATCTAAGTGGTAGAGAAAATTTATTCACAGATAAATCCCGTGGTCTCCATCAGCAGTTTGTAGGCGATACAATTAAACCCTGCGTGTCGGCAGTAAGGTTTTCATTCCCAATGGACAGATTAATTGCGGTATCGTCAGTACAAACCTCCTTTAGGGATAATTCTAGATAATTGTTAGTGCGGATCACTTCTCCAACTGAAGAGTTCATTGCGAAGCGATTAATTTGAGATTAGGTAATGGTTAACACTTAGGTATATATAATAGTATCCTCTTCAACTGAGTCATTGCTATTATATACTGGACCAAAACTATGTCAACTATTTAATTTTACTTGGCATGATCAGTTGCCTAGATAGTAAAATTAAAAGTAATTGCTTGTCTAGTCTTATGATGGATAGTAGACGTCCACCCAACGTGGCATGCTATTCATAGGTTACCAGGCTGCTGGTGAATTTATTTTTAAAATGGTAGAAGGAACTAAATTAAAATGAATTCAAAGTTTTGCTCATCATAATTAATGATTTTTTAATTATGTGATTCTCAGGATTAAAATGGATTTCAACCCACTCGTTTTAATACTCAAAGAAAACAAACTAATGGGACCAAATTATGTTGACTAAAAATGTAACTTAGATATAGCTTTAACTACAAATAGTATTTCTTCAATACCATAAAATGTGTCTATTTTAGAAAAAGGTTCTTCCTCAGGCCTGTAGACACCCCAATTTGACCCCACCTACTGTTAGGCGAATTTGATGATGAAAATAGGTGGAATAGTGCCTCAGTACGATCCTCGGGAAGTGATCCAAGCTCGATATTTGAACTCAGTCATCAAAAACCTTCAAAATTTTCGAAACCAATGAAATTATACCAAACCATCGATAAATTGTTGCCTAAGTCATTGTCAGAAGTGGCGACATCCATATTCATTGTGGCGGCCATCAACAGAACCTCTTGAAAATCCTAGCCAACATGGCGACCGCCAACTCACATTGTGGCGGCCGCCAATAGAGCCTTTTCCAACCCAGCGGCCGCCATCTTGCATTGTGGCGGCCGCCAACTCCAAATGGCCTGATGTGTCCCAAAACGTGGCAACACCTCATTGGTTGAAGAATTCTATGAATACCATACCCCGGCATACGTTTTCAGGAGGAATTCTGAGTGAGAGAAACTCTGCCGATATACCGAGCAATCCCGAGCCCCAACGCCGAAACCCTGCCGAAATACCGAGCCTCCGACGTCTACCCTAAAGCCTTGATTGGATCACCACCCGAGGATTGGACAATTAGAGCTCATTCCACTAACTTGAGGATTCTTAGCAATACAGGTATCCTCGCTTGGATCCTCGATCTTTCTAATCCTATTCTCTCTTTTTTGGGGTGATCGAGTTACATTTAATCTCAATTCATGTATTCCTTCTTACTTACATAGTTAATCTTATCTTTATTTAATTGATTTCATTTAGTTTAATCTTTTAATCAATTGTTTAATTCACACATTCACACAAAACACATTGTCGTATATTCATCAAATTAGTGTTGATATAATTGAACGATACGACTAAACAATGTCGATATTATTGTAATTCAAAACACTTACATAAAAATAGTTGTAATAGTCAATATTACATCCATTTAATTCAAATACTCAATTTCTTTTCTTTACTTTTCTTATTATGTGAATTTAGTGTTCTAGCATCTACTTTTTTTTCTTCATTTTAGTTAATCTAATTTCTTTTACTAAGCACTTCATTTTATTTTATTTTCTTGTAACTTTAATTAAATACTTTGCTTCATTCTCTTCTCATCATAATATTCTTTTCTTAACTTTTACTGTCTATTCATTTTTCTTTTTTTTTCAATAGTAGTGTAAAATTCATTTATTAGCATTTTTACTCCATTTATTTTCTCTCTTATTAATAACTTTAATTTTCTTTCAACGCACCATTTTTTTATTTTTCTTTTCTTAGAATATTAGTTTAAAACTCATTTACTAGTTTTTTTACTTCTATTTTTTTTTCTCTTAACATTAGGGTAATTTCTTTTTATAGCATTTTATTTTTTTTCATTATTTGTTCTAGATTTTATTATAACATTTTATCCCCTTTTCCCTTTAAGTGTTAGTTTAATTATTTTTTTTCTTTTCATGTATTTATTTTTCTTTTAAAACTTTATTTTCTTTTTTGAGCTTTATTTTCTTATAGTTTTATTTTATCTTTCTTTTTCTTTCATTTTCATTAAATCTAAAAATCATAAAAAGTCTTTTAAGCTGATTTTCTTTCTTTTTTATTTTTTTTTATCTATTTTAAAACACAAAATGTAAATAATTAGATTTTCTTTTTTTCAATAGTCTAATAAACATTTTCTAACCCTTTTGTTTAGCATAATTTTCTTTATACTTTTTCTTTTCCTTTAAATCTCTAAATTCTCTTTATTATAAAATTTTCATTTCATTTTCTTTGTTAACAAGTTTTCTTTTAGAATTCTTATCATCTTTTTACATTTAGTTTTTTTGTTCATATTAGCTTAGTTCATTTTTGTAATATACATGTTTTGGTTATTTTCTTTAAAATGCATGTTTAGAATAGTTTAGCTTATTTGATTAACAATTCATGTTTAGGTAATTTTAGCATTTTTAACTATATTTTTGTTCTTTCATGAAAACCATGATAGCTTAGTTAATCTTTGTAAATATTGCATGCGGGTGGGTTCCATATATCTTTTTAACTAAAAATTGCATGCCTTAGGATTTAGGATTTTTTTTTGACACTTATTTATTTTGGAGTGTTATGTACATAATTTATGTATTTTTTATATTTAATTTTGGTTATTCTCTCTTCACCCCTATTTTTTTTATTTGCATGCATTTGAGAAATCATATCAAAGAATCAATGATGATTAGTAGAGACCAACCTTACGGTTGGACGAACGGGGTGCCTAACACCTTCCCCGATTTGTACCATAACCCCTAAACCTTTTTTTCTCTAGTTAACGTTTTCAAAATCAGTAGCCAATTTTGTTTTTCTTAATTTTTTTCAAAAACTAAGTGGCGACTCTATTTTTAATAAAAAGAGTTTTCAAAATTTAGTTTTCAAGGTGTTCAAAATATTTTTCAAAATATCTTGGACTTACCTCATTTTTAACCCCCAAATTCAAAAGTCACGGTATTTTCTTGCGACTCTGTTTGGGACTGATTTTTAAAATCAAATAAGAGAGCTAGACTCAAAAGCATCATTGGTTCCTAATAAAATTTCTCATTTGCATTTTTGCATGCATATGCATTGTTCTTCAACTCCCTGCCTGGTCGACCCGATGCTCTGAATATTAATCCGTTTTGGAAATTGTAGGGAAGACGGAAAACCCTTGCTGACTGTACGCTTCCCTAGGTACAGTAAAAGAGTTCGGGCGTACTGTTTGACCATGTCCTGCACCACTCAAGGCATGGGAGGTATATACCCAGCTCTATTCAGAAGGTACCCTGTTCAAATTAATCGAACCCGGCCTTTTACATATAGTGAACATAGAACCCCCAATTAGGTGCTGCTAACCCTAGTAGGATTATGTGTTTTTTTATTGTATGTTTTGATTGTATATTGTTAGGATTATTTGTTTGGTTTAGGCTAGTTATTTTTCTGGGTTTGGCCCGAGTTTTTCTATTTTCCTTCGTTTAAGTTAGTTCCTCCTTCGGGTTCTTACCTGAGTCTTTATTTTTCACCATATTTGGCCTTCACATAGTAGTTTTCTTCTCAGGGTCATGCTCGTGTTTCGTTTAACACCTCTAGGGTAGTATCTCTCTCCTCCAGGTTCTCTCCGGGTCATTAGTTTTCTCTGCCTTTGTTTTAGCTAACTTCTCTCAAACCCTTAACATATCTATGAGAGTTAGTCCTTTCTCCTTACCGTTATGTTGCCTATTTTTCATTAGGATCCTAGAGAGTTAGATCTATTTTCCTGTCGGAGTGATGTCTGTTTTCCTTTAGAATCATAGGTCGAACCAGTCTCTTAAGGGTTAGAACTGTCGTCTTGCCGGAACGCCGTTCGCTTAAACAAAACCTTTCCCCTAGACCTTGGTTGATCTATCCCTTATTTTCAGTTGTTATGCTGGTGGTATGAGCCCGGCAGGGGCATTGTTTCAGTTTCAGCTATTTTGAGTATCAGGAATATCTGTTGTCTATTATCTGAACGTTCTTCTAAAAATTGCATGAGACTGGTTATTTTGCTTGTGCAATCTAGGTTTTTTTGTGAGTTTACCATTGGGCCGAGAAGAGTACAGTCAACACACGTTTGAGTGAGGTCAGGATCAGGAAGACTTTATAGGATATCTGAACAGCTAACTGAGTCAGCTGAAATGGAAAAAAATGAAATGAACTTGACAGCTCTGATGAGGCCGATCATTGATATACAGAGAGCCGTAGAACAACAGACCTATGCTCAAGTGCAATGTCAGGCGTAGAGTTGGGCGATTCAGGCCTGTATACCTATTGTGAATGGATAGTCAGATGAAACAAATGAGAACGCCGAAGACTTTTAGGACGATAATCAGGTACATGATGCACCACAAGTTGTTGTACCACCTCGGGTTCCCCGCTCGGTGGTGTTAGAAGAAGAGATTACTACTTAGTCTAGCGAATCCGCACTGGCGGAGAAGATTGACAAGATGGAAAAGGTGTTGAGGAAAGCTAAAAGAATAGAAGAATACATGCTGGACGTAGGTGGTCTGTGCCTATTCCCAGATGCAAAACTTCCGAAAAAGTTCAAAATGTTAGAGATGGAGAAGCTTGATGGCACCGGAGATCCCCGCATTCATATGAGAATGTATGTCGGAATCCTGTCCCCCATGGGGATCGATGACCAACTTAAGGCTCAGTTATTCCACCGATCACTTTTTGGGGCAGCACAAAGATGGTTTCTCTCTCTAGAAGTGGCTAAGACCAGAACCTGGAAAGATATAGCCACTGCATTCATCAGTCAATATAGTTACAATATCCAGCTAGATGTAACCACTCGGGAGCTAGAGACCACTCGTCAAGAAAGAAAAGGGTCATTTGTTGACTTTCTGACCCGTTGGAGAGGCAAGGCCACTAAAATAACAATTGACCTTCTAAAAAGGAGCAAGTAATGATGGTGGTAAAGAACCCATAGTCTCCATTGAAGCGCTACCTCATCACGCAGCCACTTTTCACCTATGAACAGCTATTCCACGCTGGGGTGAAAATTGAGGATGCTATCCAATCCGGTGATATTGAGAAGACAAAATTCGGTAAAAAACCACCAAGAAGGACCTTCCCCACAAATTAACCCGCCACAACTAACCTCGTGTCTCACTCGGGTGAGATAAACCTTTTGAACCCTTCTTCCTCCACTCATCAAACAAATAACTTTTAGCAGTCAAACAATGGTCAGCAAACATAGCAACGGCCACGCAGAACTTTTACTCCTCTTAACATCCCATTTTCCACTGCTCTGAACCGATTAGTCGAGAAAGGACTCCTCAAACCATTAGACCCCATGCCAGTACTCGATCCCTTGCCACCGAGGTACAATGCCTCTCAATACTGCGACTTTCATCAGAGCCATGGACACCAAACCCACAAGTGTATGAGGGTCCGCCATGAAATCCAGAACCTCATTGATAACAAGGTGATCCCTCCTCCATCGGTCACCCCAAAGCCGAATGTCACAACAAACCAACTGCCAAATCATGCCAGGCAGGCTGGGGTAAACTACATGTTGCTGGGAGAGTCAAAAGACACAAGTCAACACATCTGTTCAGCACACCTGCCATGCCCTCATGTTTCGATAGCTGAGGATCAGATGACATGCTCGTTCATAATGATTAGAGGCAGTCGAGACAGGGGAGAAGAATGGGATGATAATGCCTGGGAATGGTATCAACTGATAGTTCAAGCATACCAGCAAGAGGGGGAGCACAATGAAGAAGATGAATGGCCATTGGAATACCGAACTCGGCCTTTTGGATCTGGCCATGTGCTTGATGAAATCACCCTTCTCTAACTTTTTGAGAAAGAGGTACACATTGATGATATGCAATCCTACTGACTGGTGAGGATTGTGCTAAAATCAGATGGGGCTGAATGGGCCGACTTTTGGGCCGCCCAGGAGCAACAAGTGGACTTTATTGAGGAGGACATCTGGAAGGAGATTGACAATACCTGGGCTATTGAAGATGACGAAGAAAGGAAAGAAAGACTGGCGATCACTGATTTGGACGACTTATGGGTATTTGATAGTCATTTGCCTTTGAACAAAGTAAGAAAGACTGGTAACACAATAACAGGATTGTGGGATCCTGAGAAAGATGTAGAACATCTCACCAGGAGCGGGCAACACTTCAAACCAGCCTAATTGGAAAGGGGGCAGTCGAGTGAAAAAGAAAAGGAGAAAGAACAGGATGAGGAAGATGATGCAATATTGAGCCAATTGAAGAAAATGCAAGCCAACATCAGCATCTGGGGGCTACTGATGGCCTCGCACAAACACCGGCAAGTTGTGTTGAAGGTTTTGAATAAGGCCACTGTCCTAATAGAAGTAACCCCAGAACAATTGATTGGGCTCATCTTGCCATCCGTTGAACCGAAGGTCATTTCCTTTTCTGATGAAGATCTGCCTGCTGAGAGAAGAAGCCACAATAAGCCGCTTCACTTCACCGTCAAGTGCTTGGAAAAATGGGTCCCTGTGACCCTTATTGACAACGAATCTGCTCTAAATGTCTGCCCATTGAGAATGACCATCTGATTAGGAATGAGGCTAGACCAGTTCACTCTCTGCAAGCAAGGGATGCGAGCTTATGATAACACAAGAAGGGATGTACTAGGATTGGTGACGTTTGCTATTTCAGTAGGCCCGCTAGAGATATCAGTTGAGTTTCACATGTTAGACGTGCCGGCCTCCTTCAATTTGTTGCTAGGAAGGCCGCGGCTACATGATCCGAATGTTTAGGCAGTACCTTCTACCCTTCACCAGAAGCTAAAATTGATAAAGAACGGGGCCGTGATGATCATTTAGGGAGAGGACAGTATTCACCCCCGAAAGGAGGAGAGGGCACAACTCTGCTAGAAGTACAGCACAATGAAGACGACGTGTTGCTCAGTGGCTTTCAGTTTGATGAAGCAAAGACTGTTCAGACATTGATTAATAAAGAAGAAAGGTACGTCAACCCACAAGCTTTAATGATGATGAGAAAAATGTCCTTCTTCCCTGGCATTGGGTTAGGGCGTAAACAGCAGGGAATCCCAGAACCCATACAGGTATTGCCAACTTCAAATCATTTCGGTCTTGTGTATGAGCCAACGGAGGAAGATATGGAGGGGCCTAGAAAGGGACGAAAGGCTAGCTATTCTGGGACACTCAATGGAT
>JAOTRH010118676.1:0-14905 GCA_034768845.1 Heliamphora exappendiculata
ATTAAATGTTTTGGTACTTTTCCTTTCCTTCACATGGGCTAATTAATTTAGTTTAAGCTTTGAGGGGACCAAATCAGTTTGGGGGGACAAAAATGTGATCCCCAGTCAATAAATGGGGTTTTCTTGGTTTTTGTGCCCCTATTGTGGAAGAAAATGCATTAAAAGTTAATTTGATGTATATTTTTGGTATCTTTTTCTACTAAGACCTATTATTTTAGTATGTTTATGGTAAATATAGTATTCCAATGTATTATCATAGTTCCCATACCAATTGATTAAATAAATGTAGTCTTTTAAGTCAAATTAAGCTATTTTGGTAATATCTGACTTTTTAACTTATTTTGTTGTGTATCAATTTTAATAATGATTTGTTTGCTTTTATTAACCTATAACACCATATTATTATGTATATTATTTTCTCAACAAGTATTGAATCATCGTAATATTTAATTTAATACCTTTCTCACCATTTTAAGTTTAAAAGAAAGCAAAAAGCTACTTTTTGGCACTTTTTCCAAGGTGGTTAGCTACTAAGGGGTATTTTTGTCATTTTTGATGTTATGTTATTCTTTGCTATTTAATTGTACTTAAATCCTTGATTTAGGGCATTTATGTGTCAAAATTTAAATTTTTAAGACTTTTCGAGCTTAACTCTTGTCTCAAACAACTTGGTCTTATAATCTTGAGTTCTTAACCTCAATATTAGGGCTTTAATATATGCTTGTGTGGTTCCCTCTCTATCCTGGGTCTCAAGCTCGAAAAGGTTAAACGATTGGGCCGGTTCTTCTTACCGAGCTTAGGTTCAAGATTTTGTTTTTTTTAAATGTTCTTTCTTTTCTATTCGTATACCTGTGTTCGGGTTATTAAAGAGAGACCCATTTTCTTTTTCTCTTTCTCTTTGTTGGCCTAACTAGGTTTCAACCTATTTTGATAATAACAAACCAAAACTTCTAAATGTGCAAATTGAGTGTGTTCACAAGGCTTTTATGACACAAGCACAATTGTGAAAGTAAAATGAAAGTCAGGAAGCATGAAGATCATATACAAGCGGCTAAGATCCATGGAGCATGAGAAAAACCAAGAAGAAAAGAAAAAGACTTGAAGGACTTAAATATTTTCTAAGTGTAAATGTACTAACGACCTATGTAAGTTCATATACCATTGGTTATATGTATGAAAGCTCATAGGAGACCTTAGTTTGACCCTAGGTGCTTAATATTTTATGAAAAATCATTTTCAAGGTATAAAATGTGTTTTAAAATGTTTTAAAAGAAGTTCGGCCAAAAATATGCAAAAAAGTGTGTGAAGAAAATTGACATACCTTTAGTTTTTTGGTTATAACTTTTTGTACAAAATGCAATTTTTTGAGGTTTGAACCATTCAAAAGTAGACTTTTGGAGCTTCAATTTGAACATAAGAATGATCCTATTCAGAGTCCGGATGAAGGAGTTATGGTCATTTGATGTTGGGTAAATTGAGCAGTCGCAATCTAGTTGACCGATCACTGGATCCAGTCGACTGAAGGATGGCCCAGTTGATTGAATGGGCTGGTCCAGTCGACTGAATAGGATAAAATTCATATTTTTGGCTATAAGGGCTAGTTTGACCATTACCACATTTAGCCCAATGACTAGTTCATGTTTTTGCCTATAAATAGACCCCTTAAGCCTTGAAAAATATATAGCAAAGTCCTCCATCATACTTTCTCATATACATCAAGTTTGTGCTTCAAATTTTTTATTTTTATGAATCATTTTTTAGAAAAAACTTTAGAATTCCTCCATTGAGCTTCTCACTTATATATCATTTGGAATGAACATTATTGTGCTTTATTTGTATTCATTTGCTCGCTGAATGAGCTTATTCAGTGTATAATCCTATTTGGAATTCTTGTTATTCTTGTTGTAACTTGAGAAGGTGATTCTCAAGAAAGGCCACTCCGCCTATTGAAGGAGAAAGAAAGCTCTACATATAAGGAGTGCGTACTTGAGGAGGGAACATCCTCAAGAGAGGTTACTATGCTTAGACTAATGAGAGAGACTGCTCCGCCTACTAAAGGAGTGTTTAGTGGAATTCTCATAGCGGTTGGCTTGAGGCAAGGACGTAGGCTAGTGGGCCGAACCTTGTAAATCTTGGTGTCGTATCTCTCTAAGTCTATCTCTTTAATTCTGCACTTTAAATTCTATATCTACTTGAATTTGTTTGTTAGAGAATACTTGTGGACGTTTGGGATTGCATGTTTAATTAGGTCAATATTGGCATAAAATTTTTTAAATACCAAATTCACCCCCTCTTGGGATTGGACCTACACTATCACTCTTCTCCTCTTCTCCTCCTCTTCTTCTCTCCATCTCTAGAGAGAAAAACCCATGTTCTTCATGAAAACCCTAACATCCCATTCCTAATCCTGAAGATTGGGGCTTGATTGAGGGTGAGCAAGGATGAAAATCAAGCTTTGGAGCAAGGAGGTGGAAGATAAAGCATCAAGGGGCCAAGATCTATCAACATCTAAGCACTAGGCGGGAGAAATTGGAGGAATCTTAAGCTTTTGGGCGATTTGTGGTAGGATCTGGATTCTCTCATATGTGTGTTGATTTGAGTTGATATTTTGGTTATGTGAGTAAAATATAATAGATTTGACACATGATTTGGAAAATTGATAGTGTTATGTGTAAGTTGAGGTGAATTTCATGAAAATTTGAGTTTGGGGAAAATGATAAACCATGAGTTTTGGAAAATTGTTGCAAAAAAGGGGTTTATGATACTTGAACTCTATGTTTTGAGTGGGAAGTAGAGATTTGATGCATGTTTGTGAGTGTTTATGAGTTTTAAGAGTTGGGAATTCAAAATAGGGGAGTTTTGGGATTTTTCCTGGGTAGTAGCGTGCTCGAGCAGTCAACTGGTAGAGAGTTAGGCGCTGGAGCGCCCGACGTTCGCTTGAGCGGACTAACTGCGTAGGGCTAACTTCTTTCGATCATATCTCTCCCATTCGGACTCCAAATGTGGTCATTTTTGTACTCAATTAGAAGCCCCAGAAGTCCTCTTTTCAACAAGTCTACTCTCATAAGAAACTTCTTTTTGTAGAAAAAAGTTATGATTAAAATGGTGAGGGTTTGTCAAACTTTCTTAACCATTTTGTTTCACCCGTTTTTGGCCAAATGTCTTAAAAAAGATTATTTTCATCATTAGTGACCCTTTTTTTTTTATCAAATTTCTTGTTCTTTGGGTCATAGACGCACCTATGAAAATCTATTTGTGTTACGATGAATATATCGGGTTGTGTGGTTAAGCTTTTCGAGGTAAACGAATTTTCTACATTAAAGATGGTTTTGGGGAAATGTGAGACCCTGACCTTTATCTTTTAAGTTGTATATATATGATCTGTTCATTTCAGTATATGAATAGGATCGATGCATGGTTTATGCTTTAAAGTCGTAGAAAAGCATATGTAAATGTGTTTTATGCTTTCCCAGACCTTGGTTAGGTGGGTTGGGTTGGTTTTTGAGCCTTAAAACCATAACAGAAACAAGTAGGCTTCTGCTCGTGGGTTCAGTTGACTGAGGGGGTTGGTTCGGTCGACTAAACTAGTTTTTGGGAGTTTGGTCATCTAGACTCCTTGGTTCGGTCGACTGAACTGAGGCGGTGCACCTTTTTTTAGGAGTTTCAGTCGACTTAAGTGTTCTCTTCAGTCGACTGGATAGCCTTTTTGATGCGCTTATAAGAGGTTCCAAGGGTTGGAGTGTTTGGAAAGGCTTTCTTAAGACCTAAGTTTCCATTTTCTCCTCATTCTCTCTAACTTTGTGGACCCGGGGCTTAGTTTGTTGTTGATTCCTTTGTGGATCCCTACTATCAAGGCCGAGGGCTTCGCATCTATCCGGTTAAATTCTCGTTCTGACGCCATTTAGTTTTGAGACATCGAGATCTTGACTCTCCGAGGTAGGATTGTAGACCTTACTACCGTTTAAGGGTGTTATATGCAGTTATACTTGTTTTCACTGGGTAGAAATGCATGAAATGTTGTTTACATGTTTTAAACTGTGATTTTTGGGTAAAAGTGAGGTTTTACGCATTTTCTCGATTGTATGTATGTTTCGGGTATGTGGTATCAGTGGTTTTCAAAAGAGGTTTGAAAACGAGGTTTGAAAATGAGGTATTTTGTGAAAATGGTGAAAAACGTGATTTTGGAGGTTTGGAGCTAACCCGCGGAGTTGAGTCTCACCTTGTAAACGTTTTGTTGGAAATGATTTTAGATCTCCATCTTTATGGATTGGATATCCTTTTTATACATGTGTTGTATAAACTATTTTACGGGTTTTCGTAGTTGAGCTAAGGTGGGTTTTTAAATGTTCTCCATAGATGTACCGTGATAGTGGGTATTGTTGAGTTGGGCTTCCATTACTCCTCGGTGTAAGTCCAGAAACGTGCGCAGCGTAGGTGTTGTGTACCTTCGGGGTAGTCCCCATAAATTGAGTGTAATTGGGTGCTTTGTACCCTCAGGCTCAGGTCCCGTAAATTAAGCAGCAGGTGCTCTATACCTTCGAGCTAGTTCCTGTAAATTGAGTGGTTCGATTGCCTCCGTTAATGGCGTTATTGTTGTAACTCCTTATAGAACTTGTCATTACTAAACTTACGGGTCGAGGGTAATGGACGAGAGTCTATAGTTGTTACCTTTGTCGATATGGTAGAGTCGGTACATACGACTACATTTATATCTTTCTCCTCGGCTGAGTGGCCTGAGTGGAGCTTACTGTTTTATTTACAGCTTTCCCTTAACTATGGCATGATATCTATTAAGATGATATGCATAGTTTGAAATTATGAGATAAAACCTTTTTGAGACTCGTGATAGTCTGACGAAAATCTCATGGTTTTGAAAGAAAAACCTTTTTGGCTCCTGTGGTTGAGCCCGTGTGTGTATAATTGCATAGCCTGCTTTATAGTTTCACTATTCAAGTTCTATTGGGATTCGGCTCACGGTGTAGAATTTTTGTTGTAAAACCTTTTTAGGTGATCATGATGAGTTGACCTAGCTGCAGAGGTGATGAAAGACTTGCTGTAATTTTCCTTTTTGAGACATGTACTTTCACATGTGATGCCTGTTGAGGCTGGTGTTGTACGCCTTTTGGTGACATGTATGTTCATGTTTGAGAATGCATGTTTTCAATTTATGAGAGTTGAACTGTGGGAACTTTTGTCCAAATATTGTATCTTTTGATTATTAATCATGAAACCTATTTTCCAAAAATGGGTGTTTTAGTGGGCTTTCGCGTGACCCGGATGTTTGGGCCATGAAAACTTGGTATCAAAGCTCTGGGTTCGAATACCTATGAGCCATGGAAAAGAGGGTATAACACCTTGTGAGGATGTATGTGTGCTTGATATCATGTGTTCAAGAGTTTTCTTACGTAAGCATGATAGTCTGTTTAGCATGATGATTGTGTATACGTGGGTATAGAGGTTAGACCTTAGGATTGATTAATCTTGCCTCCGGGCATTTGGATTAACACACATGGGAGCCATGTTAGAGACACGTTTCGCAGACCTGATTTCTAGCAAGGAATCTAAGTAGGTTATCCAGATGGACAAGTCTTTCTTGTCGGTTCTCCTCGGTATGCGAGATGTGATGACATGATATTACGTGGCCATGTGTTAGCATGCTTATCTGTCTTTTACATTATCAATAACATATTGTATAGATTCTTATCCTATTATGTTACTTTCGTATAGAATTATGTCCACGCGAGGGGTTTGAGGCCCACTATCCAAGACAGGGTGGCAGCATTCAAGATGTAGGTCTTTACAGAGCTGGTGGAGACTACTATGAAAGTGGAGGACACTCTAAATGAGATGCGCAGAGACAGGGACAGTAGGAGCCAGCAGGGCCGGGGATGCACATAGGATCAGGGGCGCAGGGAGAACAAGCGTAAATGAACATCTAGTTCGAGTTCGCATCAGGTGGGATCATATCTGCCACAGTCTTCTGCCTCCACGCCTCCCATAGCTTCAACAGGAAGATTAGAGCAGAGAGGGCTTCTTTATCACAGATGCCAGTGGCCAGGACATCGTGCGGATGAGTACAGGAGTGCAGTGCCTGTTCAGGCACAGGCGCAGTCACAGGTGCAGGGGAGGGGGCCAGTGATATGTTTTGAGTGTGGCCAGTCTGGGCACATCCGTAGGGACTACCCTGGAGGAGGGAGTGTGCGGAGTACAGCAGGCGTACCAGCTGTTTCATCAGGCCAGGGGAGACAGATGTATTCACAGCCTAGAGCTTAGACGTCCCGTTTTGCAGAGGGAGGAGCTTCAGTGCAATCAGGAAGAAAGTCAGTAGTTCAGAGCCGCAGTAGGCCAGCGAGAGCGTATATTCTTGCAGATCCTAGTTCATCTGGAGCACCGGTTGTGCCCGATGCTGCGGCTACCACCTCCGTGATTAGAGGTACCTTTCTAGTCTACAAATCATGGGCCAATGTTCTTATCGACACTAGAGCATCACATTCGTTTATATCTTCAGCTTTCACATCTGCATTGAGGTTGCAAATGGATTAGTTGGGTAGTACTATGTACGTGGAGACCCCTGTGAGTGGGGATGTGACGTTGAGTATTGTCTGTAGATCCTACGTGTTGGAGGTCGCCGGTCGTTGTTTAGAGTTCAACCTTATTATCCTAGACATGACTGCGTTTGATGTCATCCTAGGGATGGACTAGCTGACCACTTATTGTGCCTTCATCGATTGCGATCGACGGAGGGTAACGATTTTTACGTCGACAGGAGATTGCTTTTGTTTTGTGGGAGACCGGGATGAGGGTTTGAGGTCTATGCCAGGTGTTGTGCGGAACCAGGGAAACCTGGGTTCTCTTCTTGCAGTCCTTATGTTGGACGAGGTAGTTGGGGTTCGAGGAGAGTTACCTCCGGTGGTGTACGACTATCCTGATGTCTTTCCTGTTGATATGTTTGAATTGCCACCGAGCAGGGAGGTAGAGGTCTCTATTGATCTAGTTCCTGGAGCTACTCCCATATCTATACCGTCCTATCGCTTTGCACTCGTTGAGTTGCGCAAACTCAAGGTACAGTTATAGGAGTTACTAGACATAGGGTTTACACGTCCGAGTTCTTCGCCGTGGGGAGCTCCCGCTCTTTTTGTAAAGAAGAAGGATGGGTCTTTGCATTTGTGTATCGATTACAGGAAGCTAAATTAGGTGACAGTGAAGAACAGGTACCCGATGCCGAGGATAGATGATTTCTTTGACCAGTTGAAGGGTTCGAGCTATTTCTCGAAGATTGACTTGAGATCAGGATACCACCAGTTGAGGATTAGGGATGAGGACATAGCGAAGACTGCTTTCAAGACTCGCTATGGTCACTATGAGTTTCTGCTTATGCCATTCGGTCTGACGAACGCACCTGCTACATTCATGAATTTGATGAACCAAATTTTCCATCCTTACTTGGACAATTTTGTGGTGGTATTTGTGGATGATATTCTGATATATTCACCCACCCGAGAGACACATGAGGATCACCTGCGGATTGTGCTACAAACTTTGAGAGAGCATCGCCTGTATTCGAAGTTCGAGAAGTGCGAGTTCTGGATGACTGAGGTGAGATTTTTGGGACACGTAGTGTCAGTAGACGGGGTGTTAGTAGATTCGTCAAAGACTAATGCTGTGACCATTTGGGAGCGACCGAAGAGTGTCCTTGAGATACATAGTTTTTTGGGTTTAGCCGGCTACTATCGACGGTTTGTGAAGAACTTTGCTAAACTCGCTGCACCAATGACGCATCTGATGTGGAAGGGAGTTGTGTTTATTTTGAGTGAGTCCTATGAGTCAGAATTCCAGGAGCTGAAGACGAGGTTGACTAGTCCGCCAGTGTTGATCATTCCAGAGCGAGGCTTGGGATATACTGTGTATTGTGATGCATCACATGATGGTCATGGAAGTGTTCTGATGCAGAAGGGTAAGGTTGTAGCCTACGATTCCTGGCAGTTGAAGATGCATGTGCAAAACTACTCGACACAATTTGGAGTTGGCAGCCATAGTCTTCGCGTTGAAGACATGGCGTCACTATCTTTACAGCGAGCACATCGAGGTTTTCTCCAATCAAAAGAGCTTAGAATAGTTGTTTTTGCAGAAGGACCTGGACTTGTTCCAACGGCAGTGGATGGAGTTGTTGGAGGATTATGATTTTGATTTGGAGTATCATCCAAGGAAGGCTAATGTGGTGGCAGACGCGCTCGGTAAGAGATCTCACGGGTCATTAGCTTCTGTGGCTATACGTGAGTGGGACATGCTTGCAGATGTTGGGGAATTTGATTTGTGCCTCAGGGAGATCGCGATGGGTGCCACCTTATTTTTTGTAGTTACTCGACCAGCGTTGATAGCACATGTGCTAGAGGTCCAGCAGGTGAACCAAGAGGCTTAGATGATACGAAATCGCGTTACTAGTGGCGAGGATACAACAGGATGGATTGTGGGTTCTGATCAGAGTCTGAGGTTAGCAGGCAGGTTATTTGTGCCAGAGTCATGCCGACCTGATCTATTACGTGAGTGTCATCATTCTCGTCTTGTAGTGCATCCTGGAGGAACGAAGATGTTCCATGACTTACGTCGTCAGTTCTATTGGACAAGGATGAAGCGAGATGTGAACCAGTTTGTTTCCCGATGCCTCACTTGTCAGCAGGTAAAGGCAAAACATCAAAGACCGGCAGGATTGCAACAGTCGTTGCCTATATCAGAGTAGAAGTGGGAGCACGTCACGATGGACTTTGTGTCAGGACTTCCTCGGTCACCTAGAGGACATGACGTCGTATGGGTTATGGTTGATAGGTTGATGAAGACTGCACACTTTTTTCCCATTCGAGTGAGGGATTTGGTGGAACGATTGAGTAGCTTGTACATCAGGGAGGTAGTCAGATTGCATGGAGTGCCAGTGTCTATTGTTTCTTACCGAGACTCGCGCTTCACATCACATTTTTGGTAGAGTCTGTAGGAGGCCTTGGGGACGAACTTGACGTTGAGTACTACTTTTCACCCCCAGACGGATGGCCAGTCAGATAGGACTATACAGATTCTGGAGGATATGCTAAGGTCTTGTGTCCTTGATTTTAGAGGTTCGTGGGAGGATCATCTACCGTTGGCAGAGTTTGCATACAACAATAGCTATTAGTCCAGTATTGGGATGGCACCGTATGAGGCTTTGTATGGTAGACCTTGTAGATTGCCCATGTGTTGGACAAATGTGGGAGAGACCACAGTCTTAGGACCCGACATGGTATGGGAGACGATAAAGAAGGTTGTTGTGATTCGCCAGCGTCTACTCACAGCGCATAGCCGCCAGAAGAGTTATGTAGATCAGAGGAGGCGACCTTTAGAGTTTGCAGTGGGGGATCATGTGTTTCTGAAGGTTTCGCCATGTAGAGGTTTGATGAGATTTGGTCGTAGCGGGAAGCTATCACCGCGCTTCATTAGACCTTTTGAGATTCTTGATAGGGTTGGAGAGGTTGCTTACCGTTTGGCGTTACCACCTTAGTTAGCATCTGTGCATAACGTGTTCCACGTTTTTATGCTTCGGAGGTATAACCCTGATCCTTCACATGTATTAGATTGGGCTGAGTTGTAGGTTGATGAGGATGCCACTTATGAGGAACGTCCAGTGAGGATTCTTGATACGAAGGAGCAGGTGTTGCGGGGCAGAACAATCGCTTATGTTAAGATCTTATGGCATCATCACGGGGTTGAGGAAGCTACATGGGAGCTGGAGTTTGGGATGCGTGCTAGATACCCAGATCTCTTTATCTCGTGACCTTCTTGTGAATTTCATGGGCGAAATTCCTTAAAGGGGGAGAGTTGTGAGACCCTGACCCTTATCTTTTAAGTTATTTATATATGATGTGTTCGTTTCAGTATATGAATAGCATCGATGCATGGTTTATGCTTTAAAGTTGTAGAAAAGCATATGTAAATGTGTTTTATGCTTTCCTAGACCTTGGTTAGGTGGGCTGGGTTGGAATTTGAGCCTTAAAACCATAACAGAAACCAGTAGGCTTCTGCTCGTGGGTTCAGCTGAGTGGCCTGAGTGGAGGTTACTATTTTATTTACAGCTTTCCCTTAACTGTGGCATGATATCTATTAGGATGATATGCATAGTTTGAAAGTTAAAAAATATGGGATTTTATGAGATAAAACCTTTTTGAGACTCGTGATAGTCTGACGAAAAACTTGTGATTTTGGAAAAAAAAACCTTTTTGGCTCCTGTGGTTGAGCCTGTGTGTGTATAATTGCATAGCCTGCTTTATAGTTTTACTGTCTATGTTCTATTGGGTTTCGGCTCACGGTGTGAAATTTTTGTTGTAAAACCTTTTCAGGTGAGCATGATGAGTTGACCTAGCTATAGAGGTGATGGAAGACTTGCTGTAGTTTTCCTTTTTGAGACATGTACTTTCACATGTGACGCCTGTTGAGGCTGGTGTTGTACGCCTTTTGGCGATATGTATATTCATGTATGAGAATGCATATTTTCAGTTTATGAGAGTTGAACTATGGGAACTTTTATCCAAATGTTGTATCTTTTGATTATTAACCGTGAAACCTATTTTCAAAAAATGGGTGTTTTGGTGGGCTTTTGCGTGATCCGGATGTTTGGGGCGTGACAAGACATAAGTATGGGTAATTGTGAGTCATGTAGTAACACGATCATCTTTTAAAATCTTAAGCTTTGGAAGGAGAACAAGGATTTCAGCTAGTATATACATGCATATGATGGGTGCATTCTATTTTCTTCACATGGCATGATTTCAAATGAATTCAAATTTGTGTTATTGGTGATTTATGAAATCAGTGAAGGAGAAATTGAATATGACAATCGAATATAATTTGACAATAAAATGGAAAAGTTGAAATTGGAATTGAAATGGTATTGTGTGAAAAATCGATTGGCGAGAGGAACCATTTTGGGTTGGACTCGCGTGTGTGTTTTGTAATATGAGTAACTTGGTTGTGTTAGTTGGGTGAGAGGAACCTTTGGGGTTGGTGTTGACCTAACAAGGCTTCAATAATCGATTTTAATGATAACAAACATATGTATCTAAAATGTGCAAATTGAGATTGTTTACAAGACATACATGATTAGCACAATCCAAGATACAAGGTGAAAGCCATGACGCTTAAATTCAAATCAAGATCTTGGGAGACAAATTTTTGTGGAATCAAGACATTGAAGGATTGAAGAATGAAAAACAAGTTGTAATTCTTTTATGATTCTTTGCACATTTTTTTTTCTCTTGAAATTTTGCTTTGAAGCTGATAGGAATCCCAAAAATGATAAAAACATTTTTTCAAAAGAAATCATGATCAAACCTTTTTGGAAAATGAAAATTTTGATTTTTCAATGCTTCAGTCAACTGAACAAATATGGCCAGTCGACCGAACAGGTTACCAAATACACATTTTCAAAACCACAGAAGGTCGGTCGACCGAACCTTATGGTTTAGTTGACCGAAGCTCGGTTCAGTCAACCGAATGAGTTTCTTCAGTCGACCGAATAGTTTAAATTTTGAATTTTTCTTAAAGCGGCTAGTTTGAAAATTCCACATTTAGCCCAACGGCTAATTGATTTTTGGAGCCTATAAATAGAGGGTTTGAGCCATTGTTTTACTCGCTCAATCCTCTCAAACATTCTCTCTTGTTTACTACATCTTTTCTCTTCAATTCTTGAGTTCTTTTATACACATTTTGAGAGAAAAATCATTTAGTCATTCTCATTGAGCTTCATAGTTTTAACTTGAGAAAGGAAATTCTCAAAAGAGACTAATCCGCCTACAAGGTTTGTGTTAACTTGAGAAGTGTGCATTCTCAAGCAGAGGCTATTCTGCCTAGACTAAGGAGAGAGGCTCCTCCGCCTATTCAAGGAGAGGTAGTGAAATTCTCATAACTGTTGGCTTGAGACAAGGACTTAGGCTGTTGTGCCGAATCTTGTAAAAATCGTGGTGTTGCTTTTTGTAGCTTGCTCTTTATTATATTATTGTTTCTTTCACACACATGTGCACTTGAATCTTTTATCATTTAACTTATCATTTGATTCCTTTGTTTCTCAAGTAATACTATTGTTCTTTAATCAAGAAACTAAGTCTACTTGAAAATTAACAAAGCAAAAGAAAGTAGTTTAAACATATATTATCTTTTGTTTATTGCATTCATTGTTTTTCATTGCTAGAAAGTTCTTGGAATATTTTTTTTTAAAATTAAGGTGTTCTTGAAAGTTGAAAAGTATTAAACTTGAAAGTTACATTTGTATTGTCAATACATGAAGGAATTGACTCTAGTTGATAAGAAGATTTTGGAACAATTACACATATTTGGAAGTTAAAGTTGTGTTGTAATTAATTAATTAGATGTGAACATAAGTTTGCATCATTCAAATCTTAAAATTGGAAAGGCTTTTAAGTTCTTTCTTTTCTCTTTGGAAATATTGTTATATTCTTCGAGAAGTGATATTTGGAAAATATTTAGTCTTGAAAGCTATTAAAGTGTTGTGCTTGTTCAAACAAGAAGTTTAATCTTTGTCCACATTTGTTTTTGAATATTTCAACACAAAGTTTTGATTATAAATCTAAAAGAAATTTATTTGTCTCTTCTTGTGAACTAAAAATCATACACTTGAATTTAATGTAAGATGTTTTTAAATACCCAATTCACCCCCCCTTGGGATTACACACGTAATATCAATTCGTATCAGAGCCTAACACATTATTCTTAACAAGTTTTTGTGTAAAAGATCAAATGGCAGGTATTGGTGTATCCTCTTTTGGAGAAGGTCAGTCTTCCACACGGCCTCTAATCTTTAGTGGTGTAAACTACACCTTTTGGAAGCAAAGAATGAGAATATTCATTCAAATTATGGATTGGAGAGCATGGAGGGTAATTGTGCAAGGTAACTTCGTTCCCACTAAAACTGTAGAAGGAAAAGAGGTTCCTAAATTAGAAGAAGAAATGAATGAAAATGACATGAAATAATTACAAATAAACTCTAGTGCTATGAATATTTTGTATTGTGTCTCAGATGCTAATGAATATAATAAAATAATGACATGTAAAAGTGCAAAAGAAATATGAAAAAAATTAGAAGTCACTTATGAAGGCACACAAGATGTAAAAGACTCTAGGATAGATAGATTAATTAGTGAATATGAAAGTTTTAAGATGCATGAAGATGAAACAATATCTACCATGTACACTCGCTTTACTCACATTATTAATTCACTTAATGCACTTGGAAAAAGTTACCAGTCTTATGAGTTGTTAAGGAAAGTACTCAAAGCCTTATCACCCATTTGGGAAGTTAAGACCACAGCCATCTCCGAGGCAAGAAATCTAAGGGTCATGACCTTATATGAACTTATTGGCTCACTGTTAACCTACGAGCTCAAGATAATTGAAAGAATCAACGAATAAAACAAGGTCAAAAAATCCATCACCCTCAAAGCCTCGAAAGAAAGCTCTATTGATGAAGACGAGGATATCAATGACGATGACATGGCCCTCATCACAAGGAGATTTGGGAAGTTCCTCAAAAGAGACAAAAAATTCTCAAGGAGATTTCGAGGTACAAAATTTGACAAAGGAGAGTCAGGCAAACGAAATCTCAAGAAGGAACCACCCATTTTCTACAACTGTAACAAAACTAGGCACATCAGGCCTGAATGTTCTCTACTCAAGAAGGAGTCAAAGAAAAAGAAAAAGGCCATGAAAGCAACCACGTGGGACGACTCCAATTCAAACAAGTCAAGCTCTAGCTCAAGCGACGAAGAAATGGCCAACTTCTGCTTAATGACAAGTATAGATGAAGAGATAAACTCCCATTCAAATTCATGTAATGATTCTAGCTCTTCTTATTCTATGCCATCATACGATGATCTAAAAAATGAAATATTTAATTTACATAAAAGTCTTTTGAAATTGGAAAAAAAATGCAAAATTGAAAAATGAAAATAAAAGTTTTTCTAAGAAAATTGAGGACTTAAAACTCTCAAATGAAAATACAAAAACTGAAAAAGAGAATATTTCTAGGGAACATAACTCAAAAGTTGAAACATTGGAAAAGAAAAATCTCATATTAAGAGTCAAATTTGATAGATTAACAAAAATTTATGAAAATGAGATTTCAAATTTAACAAAAGAAAATCAGAGGCTAAGAAAAGATCTCATAAATTTGAAAGGTAAAAATATTGAAAATGATGTTTTCCATGAATTAAAAAGAAAAGTTAAAGGTTACTCAAAAATCATTTATAAATTTACAAATGGAAAAGAAAATTTTGAAAAACTTTTGGGAGCATAAAAAAGGTCTTTGAATAAAGAAGGAATAGGTTATAATAGAGAAGTAAAACTCAAATCCAAAAATTATTTTGTGAAAGAATCAAAAAAAATTTCAGACACATTTTCCAAAAATGTTTATGAGAATGTAATTTGTTTTCAATGCAAAAGAAAAGGACATGTCAAATTTGATTACCCACTAAAAAGAAACAATGATATGTCTAAAATGGTTTAGAAAGTGAAAAACACTAATCCTATAGGACCCAAAATGGTTTGGGTACCAAAGGAAATCACTTAATCTGTTTTGTAGGTATGCTTGAGATCCTCTTCATCCTCAAAAGAAAGTTGGTACTTGGATAGTGGATGCTCAAGGCATATGACGGGTGACAAGTCTAAATTTCTAACCCTAAAGCCTAAGGATGGAGGACATGTAACATTTGGAGACAACGCAAGAGGTAAAATCATTGGTATAGGTAAAGTTGGTAAGAACTCTTTCCTATCTATTGATGATGTACTCCTTGTCAATGGTCTCAAACATAACCTCCTTAGTATTAGTCAACTATGTGATAAAGGTTATAGTGTAAAATTTTTGCATGATACA
>JAOTRH010118687.1:0-14903 GCA_034768845.1 Heliamphora exappendiculata
GGTCAGGGGTTAGGGGTTAAGGGTCAGGGCTCTGGAGGTTGATGGTCGGGGGTCGAAGGTCTAGTGTTTGGTGGTCGGGAGTCCTAAGGTTGGGGGGTTTGGGGTCAAGGGTTAAAGATCAGGGGTCGAGGGTTAAGGGTTAGGGGTCGAGTGCTGGGGGTCAAGGGTAAGGGTAAGGGGCTGGGGGCTAGGGCCTAAGTGTCAAGGTTTAGCGGTTAGGAGCTGGAGGATAGGTTCTAAAGTCTAAGGTCTAAGGGCCAGGTTCATGATCATGGTTTCACCCAACTACTCAAGGGTCTGCCCCAAATGGTGGCACTTGCCAAGGATGGCGACCAAGAAAAGCCGAGTTGTGAAGCCCAATCCACATTCGGACCTAGTAGAGAGCGAGCTAAAATGGCGCGAATGATTGAAATTTTGAGTGCATTAATAATGAAGGTGGCATGTGTGATGATCCGACTATTCGTTAAAAACATAAATAAATAACTAAATAATAATATAATAATAATAAAAAGAAGTCAATATAATAATGTACATGTTTATGTGGTTATAAATAAATAAATAAATAAAATTCGACTTGTTCTCACACATTCGTTTCGCATAATTTTTCGTTCTGACCTTTTTCACAGACGTTAGAGAAAAGCCCAATCAAACCAAAACCCTATTCGATCCAACCAAATTGTTCCTTGAGCCCAATTTTAGTTAAAAGGTCTAATTCTTAAAGATTAAGTCCATGACCCATTAAAAAGCCTTTTATGAATCAAATTCATCTTTTAAGGCAAGCAAGGCCTTATATATATATATATATTTTAATTATCAAGAGTAATCTTTTTTTCAAAAAAATCTAAATTAATGTAAAATAATATGTTTGTATAAGTTAAATTATTTAACAAAAACCATATATACTAGTTTCTAATTAAAAAGCTTATTTGAGAAATTCCTTAAAAAAAAAAGAATTATTTTGACTCATGTCTTGCTATATTCATGATTAAACGTTACCATAATATTCATAAAATGTAAAAATAATGTGCCAATCATAATTATTGATTAAATACAATTTTCAAGAAAAAGTGACAATTTTCCTACATTAAAATCATTTTAAGAATTTTTGTTTTGTAATGTAGTATAATTATAACCCTTGGACCCTTATTATATTAATATCTACATACAAATCAAATTTTTTTGTGCTCATGAACTGCTCATGGCCAACCATTACACCCACTTGCACACTCTATGTCATTGAAGTGCCAAATTCACCTCCCATCCATGCATTGTTGTTGTTGGCTCTTTTCCTCCCCTCATTATTCCCTCCACCCGTGTCCAAGCATAAAATCTAGCCCTCCTCTACCCCTTGACGAAAGAAAAATAAGAGATTAGAGAGGGAGAAGAAGAAGAAGAAGAAGAGAAGAAAAAAAAATAAAGGAGAAAGGGAGGATTTAGCATTAAAGCTCAACTCCTTGGTCTTCCATCTTAAAAATCAAGTCTCGAAAAGTAAGAAACTCTACTAAATCTTCTAATCTCAACTCAAATCATAACTCTCTCCACTCACCCTTTAAAGATCTAAATCCAAAACTCAAGAAATGTTAGTTAGAATTGGGCTAAAACCAAAAAATATGGACCATTGTGTTTTGATTTGAAGTTTGTGCTTGGAATGTGATGAGAAATCCCTGCTAATTAATTTTCGTGAAGTTATGTGAATCCATGCTATGCATGCTACTAAAACTAAGTTATATAACTTAGGCTTAATCTTCAATACTTCTCGTGTATCATAACTTAATTTTGACAAATCATAATTAATTCTAGAAAAATCTTCTAATGTCAAGCTTTATGTCCAGAGCTAGAGTTTTGTCTTACCTTTTATCTAAACTTTCTTTAAACTGATTTGGAAGTATGGTTTATGAGATATTGATTTTTTCTCAAAATGTAATGATTTTTTTACTAGCCCCTGTTGCAGAGGCCAAAACCCTAATTTTGAAGTTTGATCTCACCATGGTTTCTTTACAAAGGTTGTAGCTAACATATTTTTCTATTTAACCACCAACAATGAGGCATTTTTAACACTGTTTGATATGTCAAACTTGTAGGGATCCGGTCCCTTTCTAATTTGAAATATTTAATTAAACTTTGTGGATTAACGTTTAATTGCAGGAATGAATTAAAATTTGATTACAAGTATGATTGTGAATGGTAATTATGTGCTTGTTTATGCATGAGAATAATTATTATGCGTTGTTTGGGCGAGCCTTGAGGAGTTGGAACAACATTTGAAAACTATATTTTTTTTTTCCTAGTGTGCCTTCCAGCGAGGGACCGATCAATCGATCCCGAAACTGATCAATTGGTCTATGACATAAGCGAACTTTAAATTCGGGTTTTGTGTTGTGTTTCTTATTCTCATCTCCCCTTTCTCTCTCTAGAACAAAATTTTAAACCCCAGGGTTGGGTTTGGTGGCCCTTTAGAGCATTCTTTGCTCTTCTAGAGTGAACATCTTGTCTTTTAACCGAGTGAGCACCCGTTGGGAAGCAAAGGCACACGATTGGAGCTCCTTTTTTGTCTCACGGTGGGAGACTTGGTGGAATGAAGCTTCCTAGAGTTTGAATCTTGTGTGGTCATCACCAAAGAGGTAGGATCTATAACTTTTCGTGAATATTTGCTTAACGTGAGTTGTATATTTGATTGTATGTACATGAGAGCATGAGATTTGCATTTTTGCAACCTTAGACTAGGCTTTGAAATTAAAACATGTTAAATCTTGGGTTTGTGGTTGATTTGTGATAGATCTATCGTTGGAAATTTGTTGGACACCCAATACTTTTGCGAATATGAAAACTAGGGTTTGAGTTGGACAAAACCCATGAAAATTGGGGGGTTTTGAGTTGAGGGTTCAAATGATGAAATTGATGAAAGATTTGAAAATTTTGGATTGTGGAAACCTAATTGCTTGTGCAGAAACCATGAATTTGATGGTAAATAAAATGATGAAATGAATATTTAGGGTTTTAAGCTAATTAAAATTGGGATAAATGAATGTGATTGCATTGAGAACGTGTCTAATTGTTGTTAATCCTGTGCGTGTTAAGTGTTGACAAAATGAATCATTCTTGGGTTGGATTCGTGTTTGGGATATTGATTTGATGAAATAAAAAAAGATCGATTTGGATCCAAAGCTCATTTAAGTTGGGTTTGAATAGTTTCTCGGTGAAAGATCCAAAAACAGCGCAGATTGGGTAACCTATCCTTTGGCTAATAACCGAGAATAAAGTGTAAGTTGAGGCGAGTTATAGAGCGCACTGTTACTTAGTGGGTCTCGCGTGGCCCAGCTGGTAGTAACGCGGCGTGTGTCTATAAGATCATTTGGCGTCGACTCTTAGATTGTACACCATGAGTTGGTGGAGATAAGAGAAATTGTGGATAATGTGTGTGTACATTTGTGTGAGTTGTGGGAAGTGAGAACCTGAAATGGGTGTAAGAAAATGGAATAAGAGACTAAGTAATGAGTTGTCTGTGATAATGAGTTTAACTTGTGTAAGGAGAACCAGTTATGTGAATGAGTTTTTGAGAGAAAATGGGATTTAGTTTTGGTGAAAATATGTGTTGCATTTGCATACCCATCCTCGCATGTCATGCTTATGTTCATTATTAGTCAATTTCATACGAGCCACGACTCATGTTGCTTAACAACATTTCAGGTAATAGCGAAAAGATTGCTATAGATTAAGGGAAGTTGTCACAGGGTCCCTTGTTTTTTGTTTGAAGTATGTGAGAGAATTATATACCTTTGCATCATCTTTTGAGAGCTTAACAATTTAAAAATGTAATTCTTTTAAATACTTTACTAAGGTTGTAATTGGGTTGGAGTAACTCTTGTCGTAAGGCAATGAGGCTATAAACTCACATTTTGCATGCATGGAAGGACGTCATATTGTTTCAAGGGTTGTATGATGGATGGATGATAGTTTCTTAAGGTTTGGGGATGTTTTGAGATGTTTTCTCTACTCTTTTGCTCTCCTACTTATAGAATTTATTGCATGAAAGGTTTATCTTTACAAATGATTTGGTATGGGAAATCAACTTTTGGGAACAAGACTTGAGAAAAGAGTCCAGGAGTGGACCGCTCGATGAACCGATCGATCGGTCTATCGAGCGGTTAATGCATTCTCTCAGTTTCTCAGTCGTTGTGTGGCGGTCTGACTGTTATGGATACATTTTCACCTTTTTGTTTTAAAACCTAATCTTTTAAGGGGGCGTTCACCCTAGGTTTTAAACCTTATTGGGGTTCTTTTTACTACAAATCGTGGTTTAATTTTTGTTAAAACATTTCTCTTTCAAGGCTATTCTTTTGTAATTCGTTCAGGTTTCCATGGTTACGAAACTGGGGCGTTATAAAACCTATTTTCAAAATCATTAGGCTGAATATGTCTAATGGGATAGTTTCTGTCACACATTCTTGAGAAGGCCACTTCGCCTACTTTTAATGGTTATTCAACAATGTGTTCTTCATAAAAAAGTTAAGAAACATTATAATTTATGTTCTTTCCAAAATTCGTAATTTTTAAAGCTTATTTTCCCATAAAAATAATTTTATGCTCTATGTTCTTAAGTTTGAAAATCACAAATTCGGAGTCTAAAATGCTGACTGGACATGTTTTCTTGTGAGGGCCAAAACTCAAATAATTTTTTTTACGAATTGGAAAAACATCATTCATAAGATCTTTAGAGGACATCTTGACTTATCACATATCTAAAAATTAAGATTCTTAAAGTTTGGCTAATGCTCCAAACAGATTTCTTAACTAAGTTAAATTCAGGGATTTTTAGTGTGTGGTTCAGGGCAGATTTGACTTTTAACCTTGTGGTAATTAAATAACTTATTTTTATTAAGAAATTGACAAAGTGTTTTCATAAGAGTTGTTGGGAATCATCTAATCCAGTTCGTGTCAAAAAATTAGAAACTTTTATGAAGTCTAGATGCCCCAAAAGCATGTTATAAATTATGTTAAAATGTAGAATTTTATCTAGACTAAGTTGTTAGTTGATGTTCTTAATGTAATTTAATTATTTTAAAAATTAAGTGGGTAATTTTGTAATTGTAAAAGCATGCTTATTATGATTGTGAAATTTTAAGTTCGTGATTGGGAAGCATGCATTGTATGAATTGTACCTTGATTATTACATGAGATGTACCTTGAACATTACATGAGTTGTACCATGAATATTACATTGAATTGCACCTTGAGTATTACATGTGTTGTACTTCGTGCATTACATGTGTTGTACCTTGTACATTAAACGTGTTTCACCCTGATTGGTAAATGCATGTTTTTACCAGAGTTGGTTGTTTGTTTGAGTCTTGCTTTGCTGTTGGGAGCGTCCCAAGGTATAAAAAACTTTTTGGGGTATATCCCCCGTAAACAACTTAGGTGCATCTCTAGTGTGGTTATATTTTGGGTTAATCCTGATAGATACCCTGGGTATGTTCTTTTCAATTTATTCCTCATCTATTATCCAGGACTTTGGGTTAACGCTGTGCAAAATAACCACTGACACTTAAGGTGTGAATTCGGAGTTTGACCTAACCCCACACTGTTGTGACTTGAATAAAACAATTGTGTTATGAAAGCCGGCGATGAGGTTATCACTTCACAACGAGGGTCAATTGTGGTGGCTCAAGTAATCAATGACCAAAAAAGTCTATCTCTTGAATTTTTTGGTGTGGAGTCTGTGTGGTTGGTCTGTGGTGAAATTCATTATCTTGGACTTTGGGCTTACACCAAGCAAGATATCACTGACTCTTAAAGTGGACGGTGTAGGCTGGCCTAACCCACACCGTTGTGATTGTATAAGGCAGTTATGGTATAAAATTAGACGACGTAGTATCCTTTTACAATAAGGGTCAATTGAGGTGACTTAGGAGGTCAATTGCCAATATAGTCTACTCTTTGAATTTTCTGAAGTGGTATCCGTGGTTTAATCTAATCTTGTGGTCCGGTGTTGGGTTGGTCACTTGCATCGCACTGTCATCATTTTATTCACTAAATTTAATTTATACTGATATCTGCTATCATGTTATGAAGTTTTGTGATACTTTGTCCTTGAATGGTGACTTGGATTCGATTATATTCTGAGAAAGCTTAGTAGGATTTTTTAGAATTTTTTTGGGGCTTCGGCTCGTGACGTTGATGCCACAAGTGAGGAAGAGGTATTTGTTGAGCAGGAGGAATTCCTAGAGGGACAAGATTTGGAGTCGTGTGAAGAAGATCGAGTTTCTTTTGTACCCCTTGTGATTTTGCACTCTAACTATAATAGTTATTTCCGTTCCTATCCAAACTAAAAATATTGTTCGATGAATGTAATCTTAGCTTTTATGCTATTTATTGAGAAAAGCCTAACACTTGTAGATATATTACAGTATGTTTTAACTACGAAATGAGCTGTTAGCATAATCCCTACTATTATATGTATATTCTAACATTCTCGAGATTTGGAGCATTACAAGTTAGTATCAGAGCCTATGTTTAGTGAACCTTCAAGCCTTAGGTTGTAGGAAAATCATGAGTTTTGTCGCGTAGAGACTCTATAGAGTAAGCTATATTAATTATTATAATCATCCATAAATTATGAGAAGTAAAAATTCACTATGTCTAAGTTATATATTTTGGTCCTTTTAGAGTGTCATCGAATCCAAATTGAAAAGAAATCTGTGTGGAAGACGGGTGAAGAGATCTCTGTTCTAGAATTTGAGGTCGACGTTACTCATGCGAATGTTGTGCGAGATTTTAGGTGTAGATTCATAATGAGACGGTTGTACCCCTCCCTATCTTGACTCGATATAAGCATCTCGAACCGATCTGGGTCAATTGAACCGATGCCAAAGTTAGATGTGTACAGTTTAAGTTCTTAATATATCCCTTCTTCTAGAATCATATATCCATTGCAAAACGTAACTACCAATTCGTACTCATTCTCTCTTGATTCAGTTGAGTATCATTCTTAGATAACCTTCTGCACTCAAGTTCTTAATTGTGACTCTATTAGGAATTCCATCCTATAAAACATTTTTATCTTCAAGTTTTCATTTGTTGAGTCATGCCTAGGTGATAACTAGTGTTCATGTTTAATTTTTTCGTCATTCCATTTCATCATGCTTGGGCCGACTTTTCATTAATTTAGAACCCGAGATCATTTTATTCGTTAACCATTCATTTTGAACGCTCGACATTGATGAGATTCTATTTTTGATATAAATGTTCATTTTTCTGTCGATCGTGATACCTCATTCGATTGCAAAAGTAACCTCAGAAACTTTGGGTACACTTGAAATCCTTATCAGGGAAGTAAATTTGGATGCTTGAATTGAAGTGTACATAACTTTAAGGCAAATATCTAGTTGATTATCCATTGTTTTACACCATTTCCCTAAAATTCATATCCAATAAGTTGAGCCAATCGTCCTTCTTGAATCCCATGTGTGTTTTTTGTAAACTAAGATCTATCTTTATTTTACCTTGAAAATCCTATTCGTAGGCCAGTGAGTAACGATATTTGTTAAAGTTTAGGACTTTCACGGGAGAATTCGTTTACAAAAAAGGATGCTCGGAGCCTAAATGACAAATCTTTATACTGGAAGCCAACGAATCATGAAATTAGATAGCTACTACCAACCACACTTCGCTGTCATGTTAACCCCAAGGCTGATAGGCCACCAGACAAATGATCCAGAGGTTAGAAAATGAGCTCAAACCCTACGTACTAACCCCTTCTAAGATAATTGGAAAGAAGTAAACTTAGACAAAGACGTAACATACAAAGAAAGGCGTGTGAAAATCTCAGATCGACAAGATAAGGCTATACGAGAGAAGATTGTACTGCTCGCCTGAATTCTATGGCGATACCGAGCCAAAGAGGAATCAACAGGGAAGCAAGTGAACCCTATCCATCAACAGCTCTTTTCAAAAAGAAATACGTTACGAAAATTTTGAGAACGAAATTTATTTTAAGAGGGATAGATTGTGACGATTCGTCTTTTTGTTAAAAAAGATAAATAAATAAGTAAATAAATAACTAAATAATGATATAATAATAATAACAAGGAAGTCAATATAATAATAATATACGTGTTTATGGGTTTATAAATAAATAAATAAACAAACAAACAAATAAATAAAATAATATTTAATTTATTCTCATATGTTCATTTCTTGTAATTTTTCTTCATGACCTTTTTCATGGACCTTGGGGAAAAGCCCAATTAGCCCAAAACCCTTATTGAACCAACCAAATTGTTCCTTGAGCCCAATTTTAGCTAAAAGGCCCAATTCTTGAAGATTATGCCTTGATCCATTAAAAAGCCTTTTTGCCAACCCATGGCCAATTCATCCTTTTAGCCAAATAAGGCCTTATGTATATATTTTAATTATCAAGAGTAAATTTTTTTTTAAAAAAAAATCTAAATTGATTTAAAATAATATCTTCATATAAGTTAAATTATTTAACAAAAATCAAATATACTAGTTTCCAATTAAAAAGCTTATTTGAGAAATCCCTACAAAAAAAAGATTTATTTTGACTCATGTCTTGCTATATACATGATTAAATGCTACTACAATATTCATAAAATATAAAAATAATGTGTCAATCATTATTATTGAATAAATACAATTCTAAAAAAAAGTGACTATTTTCCTACACTAAACTCATTTTAAGCATTTTTTTTGTAATGTAGTATAATTATAACCCCTTGGACTTTAATCATATTAATATATACATATAAATTAGATTTTTTTGTGCTCAAGAACTCCCCATGGCTAGCTATTACACCTATTTACACACTCCATTCCATTGAAGTGTCAAATCTTCCTCCCATGCATGTATTGTTATTGGCCCCTTTTCCTCCCCTCATTATTCCTCTCCACCCATGTCCAAACATAAAATGCAGCCCTCCTCCACACCTTGACCAAAGAAATATCTTAGATTAGAGAGAGAGAGAGAGAGAGAGAGAGAGATCGAGGGAGAAGAAGAAGAAGAGAAGAAAGAACTAGAAAGGAGAAAAATGAAGATTTTTGCATTAAAGCTCAAGTCATTGGTTTTCCATCTTAGAAATCAAGTCTCAAAAGTAAGAAACTCTACTAAATCTTCTAATCTCATCTCAAATCGTAACTCCCTCCACTCATCCTTTAAAGATCGAAATAAAAAACGCAAGAAAAGTTTGTTAGAATTGGGTTACAACAAAAAATTATGGATTATTGTGTTTTGATTTAAAGTTTGTGCTTGGAATGTGACGAGGAATCCTTGCTAATTGATTTTGTGAAGTTGATGGAGTTTAATTATAATGTGTTTAACATGATTTATGTCAAAAATATGTGAATCCATGCCATGCATACTACTAAAACTAGGTTAAATAACTTATGCTTAATTTTTAGTATTTCTCATGTTTCTGGACTTGATTTTGACAAATCATAATTAATTCTAGAAGAATCAGCTAATGTCAAGCTTTATGTACATAGTAATATCTTTATCTTACCTTTTATCTAAAATTTGTTTGAAGTGATTTGGGCTTATAGTTTATGAGATATTAATTTTCTCACAAAATGTGACGATTCTTGACCAGCCCCTGTTTTAGAGGTTAAAACCCTAATTTAGAAATTTAATCTCACAATGGTTTCTTCAAAAAAGTTATAGCTAACACATTTTTCTATTTACCCACACAAAATGAGGCATTTGTATTACTGTTTGCTATGTTAACCCTATTTTCAAACTTGTTGGAGTGAATCTGTCTCATGGGATAGATTTCATCACACATTTTTGGAAAGGACATTTCACTTCCTTTTAGTGGTGTAGACATTCCAATCTAACCAAGTCGAATCTTAGGCACCCGCCTCGAATGCACCCCGATGACGAAAGGATGAGAATCAAACTCAGAAATCCTCCTATGCTATCAAAAACACAAAAACCATCAAACAGCCCAAGCTGTGACCTTCATTTCTAACGACTGCCACAATTTGATTCTCACCACCACATTTTGATCTTGGCCGCTACTTTTCATGTAACAGCCATGACATTTTGATTTTAACTACAACATTTGACTAACATAAAGGTAGTGATTTATCCTGTAAAAAGCATAAAGGTTATGGCATGAACTGTTAAAAAGTAAAATGGTAACAACCATTACTATTACCATTTTTGGGACAGATGGAAACATCCCATAGGGGGTCTTCCTTCCCCGTTTTGCCTATAAATAGGCGCTGTTTCCAAGCTAAAGAAGAGAGAGCAGTTCAAGAATACCCTTACACTGCTAAAATTCATTCTCGCCCAATATCCTATACTTTCCAAGCCATTCTTGTGCTCTTGCTTGCCTTGGAGGAGTATTTGGAGCTCAAATTGGATCAAAGGCATCCCATCTTCATCCCGATGGGCCATTCGAGGTGGATATACACACGAGGTAACTATAGGAACCACGACTTTTCTCTAAACCCTCATTTCCTTCCTCTGAGGGTGTCGTGGGTGAGGTTTTCTTCATTTTATTGATTATTTAGTATCCTTTTCAATACAAGTATTGTTTATTCTAGTTTTCTCCTTACTAACAGTGTTCTCATAACTTTCTATTTCTAATATTTGTTACTATTTTCGTTCTATTTCGAAACCCACAAGCATATTGAGCACATTTGAAGTTCTCTAAGGTTTACAGAATCTCACGACCATGACCTTTAAATACACGGCCGTGTGTTTTCTTAAACCAATAATAACGGTAGTGAGGCAAATATCCTAGTCGCCATCTTTTTGATCAAAAATAGTACCGGCCGTCAGGTTCCTATACCGAGCCGTCATTTTCATATCTATACAAGGTACGATCGTGTGGTTTATTTACCCAGGCCGCGATATTTCTTTTAGGTTGAAAATGTAAGAAAAACGCTTTCAAAACCTTCTGTTGTTTATCCATGTCAAGCTCCATTTTCTTTTGTACATTTTCATTTTGTCCCTTCCCTTCTGCAACTTAGCTTGTTCTTTTAATGGCTGATAAACAGTGGATCTGGCTCAAAATAGGTGAGTTATGTTCTTTGTATTTCGTGCCTTCATTTTTCATGCATTTTGTTGACCTGTAACACGACGGCTGCGGCCTCTCTATGTCACAGCTATGTGTTTTGTGAGTCCAATAGTTCAGGTCGCGATACGATTATGAAGACCGCCAGTTTCGTTTCTATGATTGTCACGGCCGCCACATTCGTTTAGCTTTGGTTGTAAGGTTTATTGAGGCTAGTAACATGATAAATGTGTTCATTGTATTATGTTTTTTTAATTATCCTTTAAATTTTGTTTTGAGTTATTATTTATACAGAGGATGAAGGATGGTGGACTTGGTCTAAGATCCATAGGTCATGGACTCCATCCTATTTATCCTACATGTTTGGGCTCTTTTTTGGTCATCGTTTCACATCCATACCATTTTTGGAACTCTGAAAACTATAGCCGTGAATTTGTTTTGTCACGATCGTGAGGTTTATTTATCCTCTTGGTTGGGCGAGTAGGATGCCTAATACCTTCTCTTTTTGTAATTTAGCCCCCAAACTCTCTTTTTTTTTTTTTTTTTTTTTTCTGGTTACGCTTTTAAAAGACCCGCAGCCTTCTTTTGTTTTTTTTAGTTTTTCTCAAAAACCAAGTGGCGGCTCTATTTTGTCTTAAAAATGCATTCGGATATCTGGGATTTCCCGTTTTTAATAGAAAAGGAATATTTTTCTAAAAAGGAATATTTTTCTAAAAATGATGGATATCCGGTGCATTCCCCTTCCCAATCTTCCCCGAAAACGCCCGTAGTTTTTCTAGTGACTTTGCTGGGGACTAGTTTTTCAAAAAAAAAAAAAATCACAAGAGGGCTTAACTTGAAATGTCAATAGTTCTTACTATAAACTTTTTCATTGGTATTCGCATCTGAATTGCATATTTGTGTGCTTGATTCTCAAACCCCCGCTCTCCCTACCCAATACCTCAGTCAGTTTACTGTCTCGGGGCTATGTCGAAAAAGCTAGCATGCTTTTTGGCCACATGCTTCCATAGATGTGGCAAAAAGAGTTATTACGTGCCGTTTGACTATGCCTTGCACCATTCCTGGTATTGGGAGGTATATATTCTTAACTATATTCAAAAGGTACACTAAGTGAAGACCTACCAGTCTTTTCATGAGCATATAGCTTCTTAGAACCCTTCTTTTAGGATCAATAAATCTTTTAGGGTTATGTGATTTTCTTTCTATGGATGCTTTTGTTTGTATAGTAGCACCCCAATTAGGGTTAGCCTTCATTTTCCCAATCCGTCATTGAGAGAGAGTTGTTTTGAGTTTACGTGGGAGTTTTTCGGTTCATATGAGTCTATTTTCGAGAGTGAGTTTTTTTGAGTTTAGGGCCAGTTGATGAGTTTTTCGATTTTTGTAAACCCTTTCAGTTCAAAGGCCCGGGATCATGGCTTCAGATAGAGAAGAACCTATACGCACTTGGGCCCGATCTTCGAGCGAAAAGCTCAAACGTATTAGCCAGTTGAGATTGCCGATAGTAGATCCAAAACTGACCATGTCCAACATGATGATGGCAATCCTGAAATTGTAATGGATAGTTAAAGGGGTTAGTACTGCTATGACGAATTAAGCTAGGCTTCAACACAATGTTTGTTGGAAACAAACTGCCAAGATCATTAATTTTGTAAATAATTTTTTGATAAAAATAATTGGATAGAAAATTGCTAAAATAGGTTCCAGACAAAACTTTTGATGTGGAACGATCAAAATAAAACATGTGCTACCACAGCTAATTTAGAAGAATACCTTTTTGGTTGATTCTCCAACTACGAACTTTTTTGATTCCGAGTTGAAGCTCCTATCAGACCTCTTCTATGTTCCCTTATGCGATTCCCGAACGTAGTGTAGGCTACGATCATTCGAGAACTCGTACCCGCAGAACTTAGTCAACCTTAGTCTTTGAAGACGAGTTATGAATTTGGTTCAGTCTACCCGCATATTTATAGGGCTACAGTAAGAACATGAGGAGTAATTATGACGAAAACTTCTAATGTAACCCAAATACGTATCCGACGATTTTTGTAATCATGCAAACCTTTCAGCGTTATCTGTAATTATAAAAATCTTGCAGTAGTTCTTATAATTTTCATAAAATATTAAATTATAATTCACACTAATAAAGAACTGTAACTGCATCCTAAGCTATAATCTCAAGATCATCTTGCATTGAACTCCTGCTATTAAATGTTTAACTCATCTCTTACGTTAAGATTTTCAATACTCGTTAATTAAATTTAATTTCTAACAATTTAATTTAATCGGTATTTTTAAATTTCTTAAACCATTCAGTTTAACTTATTTGAGTGCCGAATAATTAAATCTATCTATAGTGTTTGGCTCAGTTAAAACTTATAAGCTTCCTTAAGTAGGTATCGTCAATCCCGATCTATCGGGATATGTATTCCGTCAATAATTAATATTCACCATATAATTAATACCGTTATCCAACTCACCGGGAATATAGACCCATATAAGATCGCACTATCTAATAAATCAAAACAATAAGTATTAATTATATGCAAATAATTAATTATTTCAGGATATAGCATAAGCATTATCATAATAACCTTAGGGTGTGAATTAATTTATATAGTCAGTATAAAATTAATTATCCCAATGTGTCCCATTTAATACACACAAAGTGTACTAACACAGAGAGTCGGAACAATAGACGACACTATTATTTGTTCTCTATAACCCAGACAGGTTTACTAAAATTTTGTACTGCAGTCGTACTGATAGTATGTCTATTTTCATCTAAACTGTGAACAAAAACTTATATTCTGCAAGATCTAAAATCTGGTCTTCTGTGTAAAAGCCGTACTCTACATATCAAATTAAATACTTTACAGAATAAAAGACTTTTATGCATAACATAATATTAAATAAATGATATTGCATACATTGCTCATTAAGATTCTCATAAAATGAAAAATTAATTTTATTAAAATAAAATTTATAATTTTCAGTATACATCCCTAACAATCTCTTACTTATACTCAAAGCCATGCTACCATACATCTTACTCCCATGCCCTCTACATGATTATCAAAAGTCTTAGTCAGTAAGCTTTTTGTAAAATGATCTACAAGATTGTCTCCTAATGCAATCTTGGTCATAGCAACATTACTCCTATGTACAATTTCTCGTATCAGGTGACACTTTCGCTTAATGTGCTTTCCTTTCTTGTAGACTCTTGGTTCATTCGAGTTTGCAACGGCTCCGCTATTATCACAATAAAGTGTAATAGCCGATTGAACTAAAGGTATTACATCTAGATCTAATAGGAAGTTTCTAAGCCAAATGGCTTCCTTAGTTGCTTCAGAAGCTGCCACGTACGTGACCTTCATTGTGAAATCAGCAATGTAAGACTGCTTGATACTCCTCCAACTAATAGCTCTACCTCCTAAGGTAAACATATATCCTGAGTAAACTTACGGTAATCTTTGTCTGACTGAAAATTTGAGTCTGTGTACCCTAAAGGTACCAGACTGTCTGCTTAGTAAACTAACATATAATCCTTAGTCCGTTTTAGGTATTTAATTATATTCTTTACCGCATTCTAATGCTCATACCCTGGGTTAGACTGATATTTGCTAACTATACCAACGGCAAAGAAGATGTCGGGTCTAGTGCAAAGCATAACATATATTAGGCTTCCTCCTGTCGAAGCATAAGGAACTGCCTTCATCTTCTCTATCTCATCAGGTGTCTTAGAACACTGATCATTGGATAGAGTGATTCCATACCCTAAAAGGGAGAAACTCTTTTCTTGGAATCTTGCATGTTAAAATGAGTAAGGATATCATCGATATACTTTGCTTGTGATAAGCCTAATATCAT
>JAOTRH010118698.1:0-14903 GCA_034768845.1 Heliamphora exappendiculata
AAGCTTATTGAAGTTATTTCCAATTAAATTAGGATTTCTAATATAATAAGGCTTCATAATAAAATTGGGACTCCAAAAAATCATCCAACTAATTTTTTTTTCTTTATAATAAAATGCTAATATAATATTAATCCTAATATAGTTGTGCCACCCAAAATGAGGTGAACACCAACAAAACACAACTTATACATGTATAAGTTAGAAGTTTACGATGGGGGACGACGACGACGAGGGATGATGACGCTTTGCTCTATGTGTAACTTGTTCGCATGCGAGGATGGGAATGGAGTCGACAGATGTTTGGGTGGTGGAGAAGGATGGACATGATAGCGATAGAGGCTTGGGTGGGGGCGACGGCGAAGGGCGACAGCAGAAAGATCTACCCATGGCAGTTGCGATGAAATTTAGACATAGCAGTTGCGGTGAGATCTAACCACGATTGAGGTGGCTCGTGTCGACGGAGAGGGGCGACGGCAACGACAAGCTAGCAAAACTTTAGTTTTATAGAGAGAGAGAGATAGTGTAACCATGGTAGGAAATGAGGAATATAGAGGCAGCGGCTAGTGTTTAGATTATTAGGATTTAAATTTCTCAAATTCAAACTTCAAATATGATAGAAAAAAATTAAATCTTTTAAATTGAGGTAAATTAGTCATAAATTTTGATTTATGATGGGATTAAAATTAATAAAATAAATATGGTAATACTAAAATTCTTACGGGGTCTAAATAAAGGACTAATTCTTAAATTTCTCTTTTTTTTATCTTCTGATAAAAAAATTATTTTTTTGAATCTTTTTGATGGGATGAACTGAAAATTAAAAAGATTTGATTAGATGAAAAAATTCACAAAAGGAAAAAAAATAAACAACATAAAATTTAGTTTATTGGTTTATTTTGACATATTTTTGTTTTATTTCATTTTTTTAAACATTTTGATCCGATTTTTTTTTACTTTTTCGATTAATCTCAATGGGAGGAATCGAAAAATATAATAGTTAAAATAAACGATAGAAAATTTTCACCAAAACCGAATACAAACAAAATGAAATAAGAAAATAAAAAATTATCGACGAAGCATGAAACTTATATAAGAATTGTAAGGGATATATTAAAATTTCACATTGTCCAGCTAAGTCTCTCGATTTATTTTGTAAGGTGAACTCCACTCTTAACTTACTAAGAGACATGTATTTTTTTTTATTTTGAAAGAACAAAATCGTACGTGTCACGTGATGTGATGCAAAATGAATAATATTTTAGTGCACAGCCCAATAGAGAAAGTGGTTCCACATTATTTGGTGGTGACTATGGCATGCAAACCTAGCTCCATCGCGTGGCCTCACATGCCTGAGGATAATATAAGAAATATTAATTTTACATCGCAAAGTTATGGTCTTTCAATTTATCTTATAAGGCGAGCTAACTTACAAAAATACATTTATCTAAATAAAAGATAAAATCATGTATGTCATGTGATGTGGTGTAGAACTAATAATATCTTAATGCAACCTAGGGACAAGAGTGGTCGCTTTATATTCAAGATCATCCTGTATAACAATTGCATCAACTAAGGAATTAACCACCAGAGGTGTTTGGTGGTGAAGAAAAATGACTTACCATTGTAAATTCATCAGAAGCAACACGCGTTAAATGCACATTATCCCCCAAAAGCCTCAATCGTGAAAACTTTATAATGCTAAACAAAAAGGCTATAAGGGGGTTTGGGGTGGGGGTGTCGGGACTGGGGTCGGCATACGGGGTTAAGGGATTAGGGTTTGAGTATGGGGGCTCGGCATGGGGGTTCAAGGGTGGGGGTCGGGTTCTAGAGGTCGAGGGTTAATGTCGAAAATCCAGAGTTCGAAGGTCAAGGGTTGAGGGTGAAGCGCCAGTGGCCTGGGGACAAGCTTTGAGGATTGCAAGTCGGGGTTTGGGAGTCTGGTTTTGAGGGTCGGGGGTCGATTGTCTAGGGTCTAAGGGTTGAGGGTCAAGGGTATGGATGTTGGGGCTCAAGACTCTCGGGAGTGAGGGTCGGGGCTTTGGATGTCGAGGCTCGGGCTCAAGAGATCGGGGGTTTGCGGATCACGGGTCAGGAGTTCGGGATCTAACAGTCAAGGGTTGTGGGGCCAAGGGTCTGGGTAGGGGCAACCTAGTAATTTCGTGAGCCTTAGGCAAGATATTAAATGGAGACTTTTATATTTAATATTTTTTATTTTTCTCTTTAAGGTGCAAAATTATTGATTATATTTTTATAATCATGCTTTTATCATGTTTTTTCAATTGATAAAATTGCTAGTTTACATAATTTTTATCGTGACATGGTTGACCTAATTAAGATAAGATTTTATTAATGGTCAATCTAAAAATGTCTTCCTATATTTGAAATTGTTCAAATTTGTTCTCAATTATAGAAATAGCATAATTCTAAAAACGCTAAAAGCCAAAATTGCCCGTTTGGCAAAAAAAGTTAAAAAGCTAACAAGTCAAAATTTTAAATTAAAACACAAATTCATAAAATATTCTATTTAAATTTTCACTACTTTTAAAATACAATAATACTCAAATTCATAACTTATTTACTACTACTACTACTAACTACATATAATAGTTAATATAAAATATATATAAGGGTAAAAGTGTCCACTTCGAACAAAAAAAAAATAGCTTAAAAGCTAAGTTACCAAACAATCTACTTTGAATTCAATTTAGTTTTTTGGCTTAAAATAAAATAAAATTTTAAGCTAGTTGCCAATTGGGGCCTCAATATCAGTCTTATTTAATAGATTTTGACAAGTAAATTTTAAAAATATAATTTATATAAAAAATATATATGTATAATAGAAGTCATTATATTTTTAAAAAATCTATAAAATTACTTTTAAGTAAAAAAGAAGTTAATAGTCTTTAAGTTTACAAAGGAGGTTTTTTAACTTTTTTTTTTCCTTTAAATCAAAAGACAAAAAAAACTGGAATTTTAAACATTTGACAAATGGAGCCTAAAGAACAAAATAATAATTCAAAGAAGGCTCACCGAAGCACTACAACTGCTTTTTCTTTTTCGCTTTCTAAATGCTTTTCAAGTAAAACAGAAGAGTAGGTAGTGAGTGGGATGTCAAGTTCTGTTTTTGGCCCTCCGGCCATCCCCCATCTTGTCAATATATACTTTAGGTTGTGCCCGCTTTCTTCTACTTTTTTTTTCTTCTTCTTCTTCTTCTTCTTTGCGTGTGGAATCAGTTTTGACTTTTGAAGATGGAATCATACACTTTCAGAGTCACCAACATGGATGCTTCAACAGCAAGATATCTACATTTCTCTTCCATTTACTTGATTAATTCATCCCCTCCCAAACCTCTTCAAAACATTTAGGTCGGCTAGCACCGGTTGGTAATTAATTTTAAAGTTTATTTTTTTTTATTTTTTTGCATTTTTAGTCAAAAAAAATTTTTAAATTGAATTTAAAATAAGTTATTTGGTAACTAAAAGAGGATGGGTTTCGGGCCCAATGGGCCTCATTAAGGCCCAAGGCGGGGAGGCCCAATCAATGCAGGGGCAGTTTGCATGAAGGCCAAGCTAGGGATGCCCGTTGCAAACATGAGTTCGGCCCTAGTTGTTGCATTTAATGAGATGCGATCGAAAATGTACAATATTTAATGCGATATGACTGTGATGAAATAGTATTAAATGCGATTAGACCGAGCGTTTCTTGCCCATCGAGTGCCCTGTAGTTTCGGGAGAAGTATTTATTACAAAGATCTCGACCCAAAAGACAAACTGAGATAAGAGCATTTATAACGATGTAACGACGATTGGTCAGTTATCGCCGCTAATGCAGTGACGGGCGTGGTAAAGATATTTTACAGGACTGCATGGCAGATTAGATCATCAGGAGAATTGAAGAGAAAAAAAGAGAGAGAGAAGAGAGAGAGAGAGAGAGAGAGAGAGAGAGAATCCTCCGCCATAAAAGGGGAGAGGGGCTCAAAGGCAAAATGTATGCACAATCCAATTCTATTAACCAAAACTCTGTTAATTCATCTTCTTACTGCTTTTTTCCTCTCTAAAATATTCTCTAACTTAATCATCGGAATAGCTTCCGACGAGTCATCGCCAGCCAGCTCACGTTTGTACACTCTTATAGGTATTAATCTTTTAACAGATTCAATTGGGCTAGGATCAACTCATCCAACAAATATAATTTACAGAGCACTCCCGTGCAGTAACTTAATTTTTAAACTAATTTTTTTGAAGTTAATTATTTGGATAAAAAGTTAGTTTTTTTATTTTTTATTCAAAGTAGACAATGTTACCATTTTATATATTTGATATTAACAATTATATGTAGTTGGTAGAGGTAGTAAATAAGTTATGAATTAGAGTATTATCGTATTTAAAAAATGGTGAGAGTTTGAATAAAATTTTTTAGGATTTTGTGTTTTGATTTAACTTTTTAATTTTTTTGTCAAACGGACAATCTTGATGTTTTGGTATTTTTAGCCAAAAAGCCAATGTTGCCAATCAGGGGTTCAAAAAATATTTTAATTTTTTTTCTTTTCTTTTTGAACTTTTTAATTCTTTTAGTTAGAGTTTTTTGCTTTCTTGGATGATTTTGATTGGAGAAAGTAAAAAAGTAAAAAATTTTGATCAAAAATAAAAAAAAACTCACTAAAAACAAAAATAAAAGATATATAATTTAGGTTATTTGATAATTTTAGATTATTATTATTTTTTATTTTTTTATTTTGGCCAAAAATATTTAATTTTTGATTCGTCTCAACGAGAGGAATTAAAAAATAAATTTAAAAAAGTTATTAAAAATAAAAAACTAATAATATAAAATAAACAAATAAACAATTGTTGTGATAGGGGCCTTAATCTTTTTTACCGCACAGGAATTGGCCTTGTAATTTTTTTATAAGAAAAAAAGAAAGTCATTTAGTTTAAGGAATTTATTTTGTATTATTTCTTATTTTTGTATTTGTATCCCATTAAAAATATAAAATAGCTCTAGTATAATTATATTTTTATATTTTTTATTATTTTGCTTGTGACTTTATAAAATCACAATATGTCCCTAATGTAAATAAATAAAGAATAAACTTGACTTCTCATTTTTAAACTTCATTTTCACTCTTTTGGTTCATCTTTATCCCCTTTTTTTTTTTCTGAACTCAAAAATAAAATCTGTCGTCATCAACTGTAAAAATATCATTTTAAGCTATTATAAATATTTAAATTATAGACAATTTTGTAAAAGATTGTACTCTTTTCTAATTCTTATAATCAGATTCGACTGAGCGAGTCAAGTCAATTCTAGATTTAAAATGATCTTTTTTAATGATTTAAGTCGTTTATTTTATTATTTTTAATGTGTATTCATATATGTAAAAAGTTAAATTAATCAAATATTGTCAAGTCTGAACAATCACATTTGTGTTAAATAAATTAACAATCGTTAATAATACAAATGTAATATGTTCAAATTTAACGTTATTCTATAAATTTAATTTTTATATAAATAATTTATATATTAAAAATAATAAAAAATTTAAATCATCAAATTGGGTCTATCTTGAGCCCAAAATTGGCTCAATATGAACTATTCAGTCCAATTAAAGATCCGAGACAAGACAGTTCGAATCCTTTTCTTTTTGTAAAAACACGCATTATAAATTAGTGTACTTAATAATAATTAAATGTTTAATTTTGTACTTATAGATAGTAAAAAAATCACACTGAGAGATTAATTATAATATAGAATTTTTTGGTTAAACTTAGAGTCATGCCTCTAGGACTAGTTTGAAATGAGCTATTCGAAAATTGAAAAATTGTATTAGAAGACCTGGGACTCTTTGTCTCACGTTGTTAGTTATCCCGCATTTGTATTGAAAGATTTAAAATTAATAATTTAATAAATAAAAAATTAGTAGTATCTCAATTATGATATTAATAATACTATGCTCTCTTAATATTATTAGTGCTAAGTTTTAAATTATTTTTTATTCTTATTTAACAGTAAAAAATAAATATACAACTCTTATCTTATTCTTTATTCTATCATAACCAAATATAAATTAAATTTCTTACTGTATATATAATTTATTCTATAATTTTTTGTCATTAAAAGACACATGTGAGACCCATAATAGCATTTATCTCTCATATTCTATTTAATTTCATTCAAAATATCGAATAAGCCACTAATACATTAAATTTTAAAATCCGGTTCCGTGATTCTTCATTGAGTTCAAAAATCAATCTCAGTTAGATTATTTCAAGGGAATTGTTGGGAACTTGTAGTGAGCTTTTTGAACTCTTCAAAAGCAGATGTTTCCTTAGAATGCTGAAACCAATATCTATATAATAAAAATGTTTAAGTTTTTAAAATATTTTAAAGATAAATTATTTTTAAAAGTTGAGATTTATTCTTAATTTTTAACTAAAAATTGAGATTTAAAATTTAAATCTTTCATTTCTCTCTTCTCTCTCCTCTCTCCTCCCACACATTCTCTCTCTCCAAAAAGTCTTTTTAAAGGTTGAGATTTACCCTTAATTTTTAACCATAAATTGAGATTTAGAATTCAGATCTTTTATTTCTCTCTCCTCTCTCCTCCCACACATTTTCTCTCTCTCTTTAATTTTCAAATTTTTTTTTGGAATTTTTAAAATATCCACAAATATTTTTAAATTCTTGAAAAGAATTTTTGGTTTTCTATACTTATTATCAAAAAAGCATTTGTTAAACTGGTTTTTTTAAAAAATGGAATTTTGTAAATACCCAAAAATGTTTTTAAATTCTTGAAATGCATTTTCACAAAAGAAAAAAGAAAGAATATGACAACAGGCAAAGTTTTCACACTGTTATTATTATTTCCTAAACATAAAAAATGAAAAAAAAATTTGAACATTATGTAAATTTTTTTATTATTTAACCGGTTAAATACTGATGTAGGAGCAATTTTTTTTAAATACTTGGTACCCATTCCGCAATTAAATATTTCTATGTGTTGAATGGTTGATAATGAAATTTAAATAGTGATTGAATTGAATTTTAAGTATGTTATTTTTTTTAAAATATTTTTTTAGTATGATTGTAAGAGTATTTTAGCATTATTAATTTTAATGTATGTTTTTGTTAATAGTATTTCAATATTATATTAGTGTTTTTTAATATGAATTTTGTTTAAAAAATAAGATTTAAAAAACTATTAAAAATATTATAAATACAAATAATACTAAAAAAATTTATCGAGAGCGCCTTTAGACACGTTTATTACCTGGTAATCAAATATCGAAGGCAAGATTGCAAAATCTCGAACTTCAAAGGAAGCTTTTATGACTTTTTATACATATAATAGGGCCTTATGAGCAACTCACATTTTTTTTTTTTAGCATTTTAGCTAATATATATATATATATATATAAGTCCACATAGCTCCTTGAAAAAAAAAAGTTAAAAAATCAAAATATTAAAACACTAACTCATATAAAAGTCTATTAAGCTCTCACTCTATTTCAAAAGATAATAATATTTTATTTGATAACTTATTTATTATTAATGTCAACGATATATAATTGTTATTATTTTTCATATAAAAAGATAATATTTTCCGATTTAAATTAAAAAAAAAACTAAAATGTCACCCAATCAACCATATTAAAAATAACTTGTTAATCTAATTTACCAAATAATTTCTTTTAAACCCAATTTAATTTTTTTTTCTTCTAAAAATATAAAAAAAACTATTAAAAAAACTAAATTTTTAACTAGTTGTGAATTATGCCCTTAAATAAAGACTTATTTAGGTCCCGATTGACAACCTTAGTTTTTTAGCTAAAAACGTCATACAGCTAAGGTTGCCTATTTGGCAAAAAAATAAAATGGTTAACAGATTAAAAAATCAAATTAAAATATAAAATTTTAAAATATTTTATTTAAATTCTTACAACTTTTAAAATACAATAATAACCCTTATTCATAACTTATTCACTACTACTACCACTACTAAAATTGTTTATTTTAAACAAAAAAATAAAAAAAAATTAACTTAAAAATTAAGTTACCAAATAATCAACTTAAAACCTAATTTAACTTGTTAACTAAAAATAAAAAATAAAAAAATAACTGTTAAACTAATTATTAATTGGGATCCTAAAATAGGTGCACTTTCTAACAATAAAGTGATGAACTTGTACTGCTTTTAGGAGGAAAAGAATAGCAGTATCCTTGAAAAATGGTTGCAATGCCCTCCATTTTCGAAAGATCGCCATTTTTAATGAGGAAATCCCAACTCGGCCGAGTTTCCGAGTCACTTACGAAGCGAGCTCTTTTTGCTGGTTATCAGTGGATTGACCCTTTTAGTCACAAAAAGGCAATGAAAATGACCCAAACTTTGCTTCTTTGTCCATCCTGCCGCCTTGGTCTTTTTTCATTTTTTAGTCTTTACAAAAGTTTCTAAGGCTTCTAATAGGCCCCACTCCTTACCTTATTCCCCTCACCAGTTTGAATACTCTATTACAAAATATTTATGTTTTTTTTTTTGTTTTAATATACTATAAATTACTAAATTGTTATGTCTCAGAATTTTTGTATTTTAATTTTTTTAATAATTTAATAAATAATAGTGCATTAAGCATTTATTTGGCATTTTTAGCTTATGTTTAGTTTAACTTTTTTGAAAGATTTTTTATTTATAAATTTCTTAAAAACTCACTTATTCGGCCACAATTGGCTTTTTTTATACATATTTTTATATTTATTTTTTTATAAAAAAAAAAAACCAAAAAGTTAAATAACTTACAAAAAAAATTAATACAAATACAAGCTAAGACTTCATATATTTAATGGGAATTGAAAGGAAAAAAGAATAAAAAAATTATTTTATTTTTTATGTGAGTGTTCAGGTGTTAATGCAAAATATGAGTGTTGGGATAACACTTTTTTTAGAAATATTTTCCCACAAAAAGAATTTTGTAAAAAGTATAAGATTATGCATTGTTAAAAAAATAAAAACTTAATTTTTTATTAATTTTATTGTAAACTAAACATATTCTTTTGTATTTTTATTTTTCTTTCTTTCATTTACTTCACTTTTTTTTCGTAAATTACTTTTTTTTGTATGATTTTTCTACAACTAAAGAGAGCCTAAAAGATAAGTTTTTAAAAAAAAAAAAAACTTTTAAACTAAATTGTTTGATATTTTTAAAAAATTTACTATTTAAAAAAAATACACACATCTTAAATAATTTAAATTTTTTTTAAATATAATAATTATAATACGTATCCTCAATTAAAAAATAACTTTACTCTCAAAAATAAATTTGTTTTGCAATTATTAAAATAAAAAATAAATTCATATTAAATATTTTTTCTGACTTTTGATAAATTATTTGAAATAATTTATCAGGAATCCCAAAAAGAACTAAAGGACAGAAAAATATGAATATTTTGGGACATCCCTTCCCCTCACCCACTAATGTTTGAATACACATTCTTTCCTCTCATTTCATCTCTCTCTGTCTCTCTCTCTCTCTCATATCACTTTTCTAATCACCATGGCTCCAAACCTCAACCAACTTCTCTCAACCCTCACTTTCCTCTCCATAATTCTCAACTTTCCGGCGCCGGCGACACCGCAGGAGTGCCCGTATCCGTGCTATCCACCACCGACGGGCACCGTAAACAACCCACCTACGCCTCCGGCTCCGGCGACTACAACAGCACCCCCCTTCCAGACAGGGTCTTACCCACCTCCAGCCTTTTTCCCTCCACCAACCGGCTATTTACCATTCTCTCCTCCTTATCTAGGTAATTCCCCTCCACCTCCTGACTCTATCGTTCCATGGTTTCCATACTACTACAGAAAGCCTCCTCATCAGTCTGATCAATCATCATCTGCTGTTCTCCGAGGATCGACGGTTGTGATCGCCCTAACCCATTTCCTGGGTTTTCTTCTCTTCTCTCTTTTTTAGCAAGTTTAAAAAATCAATATTAAGAATTCCATATGAATATTTGTGTTAGAGTTAGGGAATATGGGTGGAAAAGAAAGGGTATTATTGTCTTTATTGCAGAAGAGAGATGCAAAAACGGTGATGAAGTTGGAGACAAAGAGTTCGGTGAAGATGATGATGGCACCAGCAGTGAGTATTTTGTTTGGTAACGTGGATAGCTTTTTCCTTTGGTCTTAAACTTGATTTAGAATTTCTATGGCATTTGATCACTGAAAACCGTGTTTGGATGATTATGTGATGGATCTTTCTGGAATTACAAGTTCTCGTTAGGAAAGATTTTTGACGATTACAATCGTTTTTATCTATATTAAGCTGGTAACTAGTCTAGAAGTTTTTTATTTTTTATTTTTTATTTTTTATTTTTTTTAAGTTAAAAAATTAAATTAAGTTTAAATTAGATTATTTGATAATTTAATTTTTAAATTAAATTTTTTAAAATTAATTATTTAAATAAAAAATTTATTTTTTTATTTTTTTATTTGTTCAAAATTAATAATTTTATCTTTTTATATATTTAATATTAACAATTATATATAGATGGTAGTGATAATAATAGTTTATGAATAAAAATATTATTATATTTTAAAAATGTTAAAAGTTTGATTTAAATATTATAAAAATTTGTGTTTTAATATAATATTTTAAATTTTAAATTTTTTTTATTTTTTGATCAAACGGGTAAGATTAATTTTTTTTTTTTATAGTATTTTAAGCTAAAATTCAAAAAAAAAAAAAAAAAAAACTTAAGTTGCCTTTGGGGCCTAACATTTAAATAGCATTTATTAATTTTGAAACATTTTTTTACAATTTGTTTGGGGATCATATGGATGATTGTGGACCTGCCACATGTCACTGTGAATCACACAAGTCGAGCTGGGGTTGGCCAGTGGTTCGGGGCGTTTGTTTCAAACGGTGCTTGATTCGATACCTGCTAGGATTATGTAATTTTAAAATTTGCCTAACAATGTAAGAATTAAAAATTTTAGAGTAATTTTACTATTAATGTTTGTTTGGGATGTTTAAATTTTTTAATTTTTAAGAAGTTTATTTTTTTTAATAAAATATGAATAAAAAAATTAAATTGTTTGAAATAATTTTTTGTATTAGTTTTTTTTATTTTTATTAAAATATCTAAAATATATTTTTTTTAGCTTTTAAGTAGTAGTGTTTAGAATATTATCACGATTTTTTTTGTTTTTGTGCGTAGGGTTTACTTTTTTAAGTAAGAATATTATAATAATTTTATTTAAAAAAAAGTTAAAGTATTTAAAATATGTATTGTCTTTTATTTTTTGAATTAAGAGATAAAAAAATTTAATTCGATTGTTTTGAAACCAAATAGTACAGTGTAAAAGTTGACTTTTTTTTTATTAAAAATAATAATTTAAAAGCTATTCCAAGCAGACTCTATTATGACTAACAATCCCATTTAAAATGTTTTTAGTAATTTTGGTCATATAAATTTCTTTTATCCCCAAACTACCTTTAATTAATGCATTCTATATTGTTTAGACTTTAGATGTGTAATTTGGACCCAGCTCGGGTTGGTAGGCTTCCATAAAATCTTCTGGCTGAATTAAATTTTTTTGTTCGGGGGTCGGCTCAGGCCTGAGGGGTAAAGAGGTCAAGTTTTGGCGACGGACTCAAGCCTCAGGCGGGCCTTGACTGGTTTTTTTTTTGGGTTGGTTTAATTTGTATTTAAATTTATAATACAATGGTAGTTTAATATATTAAATTAAATTTAAAATTATAAACTTAAAATTTATTATATTATATAAGTTTGTAATTAATAATTTATTAGTTTATATATTATAAACTAATGTATTAAACTTATAATAATAAGTTTTTAAAATTTAAGTTAAACTATAAACTAATTACTAGTTGATTATACTATATAAACATAACTTCATTATTTTATTAGTTATTAAACTATAAACTATAAACTATAAATTGATTCGTTTATAGTAAACTTATTAATTTATAATTTATTTGTGTATTTGTTTACTATAAATTTATTATTAATTGATAAGTTTTTTATAGCTTATATTATTATAAGTTTATTAATTTATTATAACTATAAGTTGAACAATTAAATGTAAAAAATTTGAACAATTAAAATAATAAAATGCGATATAAATTTTATAAATCAAAAATCAAATGTGAATAATTTTACACATTATAAATGTATTGTACATGTTAAAAAATAAAAAAATTACATTACTATAGGTCAAGTGCATTCCAACTAGGTTGGCACATACAAGCCTAACAATCATTTGCGTTATTTTTTACTTAAAATACATGACAAATGAAATGTAAAATTATAAATATAAAAAAATAACGTTTACATATGCAACAAATAATTTAAAAAATCAATCTAAGCTTGATAATTCTTCAAGCGCGTTCCAAATGTGAAAGATTCTAAATCTGTTTCGAGTCTTGATAATTCTTCAAGCGCGTTCCAGATGTGATAGATTCTAAGTCTGCTTTGAGTCTTTTTTTTCGTTCATTTTTTGATACCTCTTCACTGCGTAAATTGTGTTCCGTATAATTATCAATACTTGGACCATCTCCAGAGATAGTTCGAATCCGTAGTCGTTCAGCATCCGTCCACCTGCACTGAAAGCTGATTCCGAAGCAACTGTAGAAACAGAAACTGCAAATATATCACGAGTTATCGCAACCAATACTGGTCACGACACTTCGTGTTATTTTTAATAATTTAAAATATCAAAATTATTTTCATCTAAATTTTCTACAGTATCAAAATAACATTGGAGTTATGTGATAGAACTCTTATGAATCTCAGAAAGTTATCTATTTTTTATTATAAATCAATCATCGTTACGATTTTGAGATGAAATCCTAACGACGAGTTGCATTGATTGAGTTATTATATGAGTTTTATATTCATTATATAAATATTTAATTATTTTATTTGTTGGTTCAAGTTGCTTTGTATTATCATAAATACTTTTTAAAAAATATTATAAACTAATATTTTTACTTCTAAAATCTAGTATGCAAGTTATTCTAAAAATATGTATTATTTTATTATAATATTTATCAAATTTATTTTTTATACTAAATATTATCTGATAATAATTTTCATTGATTAAAAATTTATCAAATATTGGGGTAATTTGTTTTAATTGCAATAAAACTAATAGAATAGTATGAGTGTAAATATAAGAAAAATAAATTTGTTACTTGATCAGAAATTTTATAAATTTTTTGTACATATATTTAAATTATCCCAATCACTAAACATTGGTGGAGTAAAATTAGTTTTCATATTCATTTTAAAAAATTAATTAATTATTTTTTTTATTTTATTGTTAGTTGTAATATATTATATGCCAAGTTCCACCTACTTTCTATATCATGTTGTAATTTTTTATATTTTATATTTTCTTGTTGACATATTTTTTTTGTACATATCAACTCTTCTGCACTATTATTTATACATTTTATTATTAACCTAACTCGTTCAAGAGATTCATTGTAATATTTAAGTTATTTAACAATTAAATTTAGAATATGTGCGGAACAACGAACATGAAATAAAGAATTAGATAATAAAAACTGTAAATTACGCTTTAAATAATGAACATATTCATTTTTATAAGAAGTATTATCTAAAATAATAAAAAATATTTTTGATGCAATACCTTATGAAACTAGTTCTTGCCTAATAATTATACCTAAAGAATGACCGGTATTGAAAAATTCTATAGTTTTAAATAAAAAAAAATTTTTACATAATTTTCAATCATTATCTATAAAATGTGCTATAATACATTGATATTCTTGAGCATTTCTAGCAGTCCACAAATCATAAGTTAAATTAAAATTTTTTAAAATTTGTAAATAAATTCATCAACTCGGGTTTAATTTCATCAAATCTACTTAAAATTCTATTTCTTATAGTATTTCTAAAAAAACGTTGAAATTGCGAAACAAATTCGATTTGTATAATTGAAAATGGTTATTCCTGTTTTATTATAGAATCAATAACAAAATTTTGTACGCGGGTAGGTTCCCATGAAAAATTATTAATATTACCAGTTGCACCTCTACATATCTGCATTTGTGAAGTGAGATTAAGAGGTACATTTTTAAGGTGAATATCAGAATGTCTACGTAAGTGGCTAGTGCCACTTGATGTGTGACCCGAAAGTAGTTTATTATAAATTTTATATTTTACTTTAATAGTAACGGTGCCATCATTATTTTTTTCAAAAAATTTTTCAAGAAATTTTCACACATTTAAAATTTTTTTGCTAGATGAACTTATAGATATAAATGTTGATGCACCAGTAGATGTTGATGAACCAATTGGTGGATTAGGAGTAGGAGCAGTGGGAGTGTGATTAGAATTACTAGGTGGAAATGTGAAAATATTTTCTTCTTCATCAACGGTAAATATATTTAGATCTATCGATTAAAAAAATTTATAAAATTTTAAAGTGAAATTGAAAAATTAGAGATAAGGGACTAGAATTTAAAAATTTTAAATTTAATTAAATATCACAAAAAATATATTAAATTGCAGAAAATAAAGCAAACTAAATTAAGGAACTCCGATATTTAATCTTGATCTCGATCGATTTGTATTTTAATCTTGATTTTGATTCTTGATCTTTACTTCTTGATTTGCGGACAATTGCACCGAACTCGAATATTACTGAGTAATTAGAGAGAAGAGAGTAGGGAGAGTATAGAAGTGTTTGGATGAAAAATATGACAAATATGGGGCACTATTTATAAGAAAAATTTGTAATTTTTTTTTAAAAATAGAAAAACAAACTAATTGTTGGTCGGACCTGGGCCGGGCCCAACGGTAAAAAATTTTGGGCTATTGATTTTGAATCACAATTTATTCGGACCGTCAATTCAAAA
>JAOTRH010118709.1:0-14902 GCA_034768845.1 Heliamphora exappendiculata
CTTGAAGCTGTAACAGGCTTGTGAATGTGTCCGTAAACATTCAGATAGCTCAAGTGGAATCTTAAAGCTTGTAAAGGTTTGGAATACTCCCGGAAGTATTCTGAATAGTGAAAATACTCAAGGGAGATCTTGAGGAGTGGATGTAGGATAAGATAAAACTGAACCACTATAAATTTCTGGTGTTTGGTTCTATTTCTCTATCCCTCACCTTTTAATATTTGCATTGGTTATATATCTTGTTAAGGCATCATCTAATCATACAAATACCACTTGTTTTCACTGCTTGTTGATGGTTTAGAACATAACCTTCTTAGTATAAGCCAACTTTGTTACAAAGGCTACAAAGTTGTGTTTGATCATGTTAAGTGTGTTATTGAATATTCAACCAATAACAACGTTATCCTTAAAGGTCATAGGCATGAAAATATTTATACATTTACTCTCAATGGTCTTTCTAAGAATGACACCAAGTGCTTAGCCACCATGCGTGACAATAGTTGGTTATGGCATAGAAGGCTTGGACATGCACACATGAACTTAATTTCTAAACTTTTGAAAAAGAAGTTAGTGATTGGGTTACCCGAAATCATATTTGAAAAGGACAAAGTGTGTGATGCATGTCAACAAGGCAAACAAGTTGGCAGTTCTTTTTATTCTAAAAATGAGATTTCAACTTCTAGGCTATTATAACTATTGCAGATGGACTTACTTGGTCCAACATAGACTTTAAGCCTTGGACGCAAGAGATATACCTTTGTTATTGTTGATAACTTCTTTAGATATACTTGGGTGCTATACTTAGCTCATAAGGATGAAGTATTTGCCTCTTTTGCAAAACTGTCTCGAATAGTTCAAAATAAAAAAGGTTTTCAAATCACAAGTATCCGAAGTGATCATGGTAGAGAATTTGAAAACAAAGATTTTGAAAAATTTTATGATGAAAATAGTATTAACCATTGGTTCTTCAAAGGATTTTTGTGAAGATAACTTGTTAGACATAGAAAAAAGTGTTGAAGATATCTTCTTCAAAGAAGAAAAAGAGCCAAATTAAGAGGAAGCTTCAAATCCTCAATAAAATACAGTCCAACAGATTGCTGAATCTGTAAATCCAAAAAATTCTGATTTGCCAAAAGAGTGGAGGTAAGCTCATGGTCACCCGAAAGATCTTATCATTGGTGATCCATCGCAAGGTATCAAAACTCGGTCTTCTCTACATAATATTTGTGGTAATTTAGTATTTTTTTCCCAGATTGAACCAAAATATTTTTAGGAAGCCAAAAACAACGAGTTTTGGATCTTGGCTATGTAAGAAGAGAAGAATCAATTTGAAAGAAATAAGATTTGAACTTTAGTCCCAGGACCTAAAGAACACTCCATCATCAGTACAAAATAGATTTTTAGAAATAAAATGGAAGAGGAGGGAGTAGTTCTTAGAAACAAAGCTTGATTGGTAGCCCAAGGTTACAATCAAGAAGAAGGCATCAATTTCGATGAGACTTTTGCTCATGTGGCTAGGCTTGAAGCTATTAGGATTGTGAGACCTTGACCCATTTTCTTTTTCGACGTTTCCAGACGGTCGTTATGTGTTTTCGTTGCAGCATGTTTTTACTACTTTTGATGCATGATCGGGCTTATATATGCATGCGGAGTAGGTTCCCGAGGCAGTGGGCCATTGAGGCGCGAATTTTGAAAATTTTCAAAATATATATATATTTTGGAGACCTATAAATATCTGGAGTTGGATATTTTCAAAAAGATATTTTCCAAAACATCTCCAGTAAGTTTTTCGTTTTCTCTCTGTCTTTTCTCTATGTTCTCGGGGGCCCGGGGCTCGGTTTTCAACGATCCAACAGCGGATCCTTACGTTTGGCACGGTGGGCTACACAACCATCCAGTCAAGTTTTTGATACCGACAAAGCTCAATTTTGCACGTGGATCGAGACGTCGAGTTTTGAACTCACGAAGGTAGGATTCTAGACCCTACTACTGTATAAGGGTGCTATGGGTAAATGTGGGTGTTTTTATCTGGTAGATTGCTGTAGATCTATGTTCGTTTCAAAGTTGGGTTTTCGGGTTTAAAACTCATTTTTGGCGATTTCTGTGGATGGAATCGGGTATCGGGAGTTTCTTTTGAGGTCTCGGTGTTAAGCCTAGGCGTGTGGATGTTCACGGGTGTTGATTTGGAGTTTGGAGGCTTCGATTTGAGGTTTGGAGGGCTAGACCCGTAGCTTGAAAAATGGTTTTTGCAGCGGTTCGATCGACTGAAGTTCGGATCATGGGTTCGGTCGACTGAACTGAGGGGTTCGGTCAACTAAATCGTGTGTTTTGGCATTTTTTGGTTTTGCAGTAGGGTGTTCGGTCCACTGAAGGAGAGGTTCAGTCGACTGAAGTCCTAGGCTGTGTTTTGGTGGTTCTGTGGTTAGATTTTGGTTTTCGATTGGTGTCATATGGTATTAAATTGATTAATTTATGGGAATTACTTAATTTAAATACCTGTGGATTCCTTTTGGGGTTTGGTTGGTTGTGTGGTGGTTTCGGGGGACATGTCGTGGCCTTGGGTGTGCGTTTGAGTGTCGCCCTCGTGGGTGACGTGCATGGTAGATACAATTTGTTGATGCATGGTTAGGTGCGTGATTTGCTATTGGATTTGTGTTGGCGTGGGTGAGTATCGTGGGTCTGTGATGGCCGTGTTGGGAGTGTTTGGGGCCAGTGGTGGTCGTGTGGGTTATCCCGTGAGTGGATGTCGGGTTACGTGACGAGTGGCGTCGTGGTGTAAGGTTATATGTGGCTATGTGCTTTTATAACTGGTTTGTATATATAACTCTATTTATTTATGTATGGAATACGTAAGTGGATTATGTGGTTGTGATATCAATCGTTATGTGTAACGTAGTTTATGCTTTAAAACCTAGAGTTTTATAGGCATATGACGTGGTTTGTGAAACACCGTGTTGATACACGGTTATATGCTTTAATTCCTAATTTAGGTTTTCATATGTGTATGCAATAGATTAGATGACTCTGTGATCTAGTAGATGTAAATCCTAGTTGATGATGCACGTGTGCGTGTGTGGGTGTATGAGGTAGGTTGTGAAAGTCGGTGTGTGTATTTAGCGACTGCGATCCTATGGTAAAAATTCGCGAAGATTCATGGATTGCATGTATTGCATATTGGGATAGATAGACCAATATTCTAAAAACTATATTATCGGCCTACGGGAGTCGAAATACTGTATTAACGGCCTGCGGGAGTCGTAATACTTGAATCATTTTTAGTGCTCTTATGAGTTAAAAAATGATTTTTATCCTCGCTTTCCCTTGCATGTGTAAATGGTTTTCTAGTTCTGGTGAGTCGTGATCTAAAACTGTTTTCAAATTGTTTTAATGACTTGAAAGAGAGTCGAAAACTACACTTCGTTTATCGAGCATGTTTTTCTTATATTGTATGTGTTGTTTAGAATCTACTGAGCTTTAGCTCACGGTGTGGGAATACTTTTACAAAACCCTTAAATGAAGAAAGAATATGCTATATAAGAAGAGAACTTTGTATGTTATGTGCTCCTAATTCTTAATTAAAATGCCATACTAACCATGCTTTTTTCATTTCATTTCAAAGCCTTTAATGTTATTTCTTAATATGTGAAAAAGTGTCGACACCACTTGAAAAAGTGTCGACACAATTGTGTGTTGTGTTGACACAAAGCTGTATAGAAGTGATACTGTCAGAAAAGTGTCGACATCTTTCTATTCAGTGTTGACACCATTTTGGTTCCCTGACTCTCGGTAAATTTGCGTTGACACTAAGCTTAATTGTGTCGACCCAAATAGTCGAATGTATGGACACCTTCTGAAAATGTGTCGACACCATTTCTTGTTTTCGATACCCACACTTTTGAAGAAAAGTGTTGACACCAATTATAATTTGTGTTGACACAAATCTTAACGTCTATATATCGACGCGTCAGACTCGAACCGTCACTTCATTCTATCTCTCTCTATAAAACCTGTTCATCTCCCGCCTTTTTTTTTTCTTTCAAAACTTGTATCGACCCTTCACCTTCCTCTTCCTTCAATCCTTAATCTCAACCCAAATCCATCAAAATGCCTCCAAAAATGATGGGTAAAGGCGCAAAATGATCCGTCGAAGCAAGTTCATCAAACCCTAGAACGTCGAAGAAAAAGAAGAAGACAACGACGGCGACGGCAACGGGAATGGTTCCGAAAAACGTAGCCACGTCGGAGGTAATCTCTTTTAAAACCCCCAAAATCTGCCAACTTTATTTCTCTTCATTGCAAATCGAAAAGTTGTTCCCGGTCAATCTATTGACTTCTCTTTCTTTAATTACATTGAAATGAGATTTAAGGATCTCTTTTCAAGCCTTCTGTGGGAAAGGCTCCTTTAAATCAAAGAACCACACTATCCCACTTTGATCAAATCCTTTTATGCTCACTTTCACATATCTTTGATTCCGACCACCACCATCACCACATGGGTGAATGGTGTAGACATTGCTCTAACTCCTTCCTCTCTAGATGGAATTCTTGGGATTCTCGACGGGGATATTTGTGTTTATCATAATCAGAAACCCATTGATGTTGAAGGATTTCATTTTTTGATTCAGTGAAAAATATTTTTGAGAATGACAACATTGATGCTACCAAGCCCTTAGAGGCTAACTCTCTGAGGCCAGAAATGCGCATTTTGCATCACATGGTAAACCATATTTTCCTACCCCAAATGAAAAATTTTGGTAATGTTACTTATATGCACATTTTCATAATGTGGTGTATTCTTGAACAAAAAAACTTAGATTTAGGCTTCTTGTTCATTTCCCACATGCTTCACTCACACAGTAAATTAAACTTCTCTCTCCCTCACGGGATATATCTCACCAAAGTTTTTTGCCATTTTGTCATTGATTTATTTGAGGAAAAGGCTGTTGCCTTCTCAAAACATGACTTGTATGGCAATTCATCACTAAAACATATGCAAATTACAAATGTTAATGGTGTTTGCACCACATCTCGTCGTGGGACCCCCACATCTGCCAGGACTTCTCTTCCTCCTCCTCGAGACATTTCATCCATTCCTATAGATCTTGATTCTCCTCCCTCTTGACCTGATGTTCATAGACCTTTTGACACTCCTTGTCACGACCCAAACCTAGGCACGTGAACTAAACACCAAACATGCCATACATAAATTCTAACCACAGGTAAAATCCCGAGACATAAGAAAATGTTGTAAGTAGAGCATATCATTCAAAACGTTTGAGTAGAATAAACTAAGTTCCAACATTACATTTCTAGATTCATCACAGAGTTTGAGATATCATACATTCAACGTTAACCATCATTTTTATTACATCCCTTTCATTATTATATACAACAAAATGAAGCAATAAAGAAATCACAACTCCCATTCCTTGTTCTTTCCCAACACATCCATAGCCTTGCTATCACCCCGCTCGTCGGAACCTGAAATGTGTTTGACATATATACATGAGCCGAAACTCGTAGGATAAAGATTAACTCATATCTAATGCATGATTTGTGAGGTGTGATGGGTGTAACCAAATAAAGATGCATATTTTCACCAACTTATTTCTTTTACACACACATACTCACGCACACCCAGATTTATCTCCATCTACCCATTTCTTTACCTTACCATTCATTAATCTTTCATTTTTCATTCCCGATTTTCACAAAACCGTATCACCTCTAATGAACCGATGTCGGGTGTAGCTTATAGAAACCCCTCCATATTAATCTCAATAGGCTACGCGAAGCCATTGGGTAATAGATAACTCTATAACTCACCACGACACAATATCACATTTCGGGGACTAACCCGTGGGAATATGGTCCCCATCTTGCGCAAGTTTCGGGTCTTTCACTGCGGATCCGCTAGCCCAACTTATTCCACATAAATTCGTACTGTTCATTTTAGGTTAATTAGATTCATTTTCGCAACTCGAGAGTCCAACCCACACATGGTTCCTCTCCCACTCATTCCTATAGTACATTATTATAATTCCAAGTCCGAATTATCATCATGACTATGAGTACACAATTTCTCATTTTCCAACCTTCATTATATAATGTTTCATTTTGCCACTTTTATTACACAATTTCTCATAAACCATAGTGTTGTCACATACCCATAACACAAGATTGATATCAAGAGGATCACTTCAATTTAAAAGGAACGCACCCATCATGTATACATATACAAATATGAATTTAAAACACGCATTTAGTGTAAAGAGGATTCAACCAACGGGTCCAATGCATGCATCCCAACTCAATTTAGATATATCTATAATTGTACCACATGATCAAGGAACTAGGAATTTAGTAAAAAGGGCCAATATGAATGAAAATATGTTTTTTCCAAGACATTGGGAAAAAATTGGGTGAAAATGGTTTTAAAATTTTGACATACCCTCACTATTTTGATCATAACGTTTTCTACAAAATGAATTTTTTTGTTAAAGTAGTCTTGTTGGAAAGAGGACTTTCGAGGCTTCGATTTAAGTACAAGAATGACCCAATTCGAAGTCCGAATGAAGGAAATATGATCGAGCAAAGTCAGCCCTGCGTAATCAGTCCGCTGGAGCGAACATCGGGCGCTGGAGCGCCCAACACTCTACCATGTGAGCCCTCAAGCGAATAGGGCTCCGCTCAAGCGCGCTGACACCTGAGAGAAACCCAAATTTGCCCCTATTTTGAGCTTCAAACCTCTAAACACATAACCCTTATAAAAAATGCCTCAAATCTTTAATTTTAAACCCAAAACATTTAATTCAAGCCTCCAAACTCCTTGATGATATCTCAAATCATCAATTTCATGGGTAATCATTTCCCAAAAACCTCCATTTTTGTAAAATCCAACCCAACCCACACACAAACTTACCAATATGATCATTAAGCAAGCAATTAACCCAATCTTTACTCATATATATAAAATATCAACTCAAATCAACGCAAGACATGTGAGAAAATCTAGATCCTACCTCGAATTTGCTCGAAAGCTTGTGATTTCTTCAAATCTCTCTCCTAGGGTTTGGAAGTTGGGTTTCCTTGCTTCCTCAAAGCTTTATCTTCACTTTCCTTGCTCCTAAACTTGATCTTCACCCTTGATCTCTCCCCATCATGCCTCCATCTTCAAGTTGGGTGGTAGAAAACAAGTGTTTTATGGTTGGGTTAAGCTCCTTCATGAAGAGAGAGATAAAGAGAGAAGAGAGAAGAGAAGAAGAGAAATTGGGACTTCTATTTCTTTCTCTCACGTGGCTTTTACATATATATATAACCCTCAATTTCTCCAAGGCTTGAGAGCATTCTTAATTTATCCCGATAGCCTGCTCGAGCAATGATCCCTGAACCAGAAATTAAACAAACTCCTTTAAATTAAAACCCAATCTCCAACCTAATTCTCATAACCTAATTTCAACTCTTTCCATTAGCATGTCATCAAAATTTATCATTGTTTTAAATCTTTAAAAATTATTTCAAGACCCATTAATTCATTCACGAATCTCCGTTACATTAAAACTCATGGTCTAGCATTTTTCATACCACAATATTAAAATAAAGCAAAGATTAATAAAATAAGCATGTACCGAGTTGTCAGAACCTTTTCCCCTTAAGAATTTTGTCCCCAAAATTCGGTTCTCCTTATGATTCAAAAAGCTCAAGATATTTGGACCGGATATCTGACTCTCTCTCTCAAGTTGCTTCTTCCACACCATGATACCGCCATAATACCTTTACGTAGGATAGGGTTTTTCCTCGTAAAACTTGTTGACGGGTGTCTAGAATCTTTACCGGCAATTCTTCATATGACATATCGCCTCGTAGGCTCAATTCTGACCAATCTATCACGTGTGAAGGGTCGGGCTCATATTTTCGTAACATCAACACATGGAAAACATAGTGTACAGATGATAGCCGTGGTGGTAAAGACAGTCGGTATGCTACTTTTCCAAATTTTTCACGTATTTCGAAAGTTCCTATGAACCGTGGTGATAACTTTCCACTTTTGCCAAACCTTACCAAGCCTTTCTTCGGTGACACCTTTAAAAACACAAAATCCCCTACTTCAAACGATAATGGTCGCCTCCGTCTATCGGCATAACTTTTCTGGCGACTGTGAGCCATGATCAAACACTTTCGAATTGTGGCGATCTTCTCAGTTGTTTCCCTCACCAATTTAGGGCCTAGCAATTAAGCTTCTCCTACTTCAGTCCAACACAATGGAGATCTACATGGTCTTCCATACAAGGCTTCGAACAGGGCCATCTCGATACTTACTAGGTAACTGTTGTCGTATGCGAACTCGACTAGTGGTAGATGATCTTCCCACGAACCGCCAAAGTCCAACACGCAAGATCATAACATGTCTTCCAAATTTTGAATCGTACGCTCGGACTGACCATCGGTTTGAGGGTGGAACGCCGTACTGAAAAGTAAACTAGTTCCCAACTGCTTGCAAGCTCCGCCAAAATTGTGAGGTAAACTGGGGGTCTCCATCTGATACTATCGATATTGGTACACCATGTAATCGCACAATCTCTTGAATATATAATCTTCCTAACTTATCCACCGAGTCGGTTATACGTATCGGGAGAAAATGTGCTGATTTCGTCAAGCGATCCACAATTACCCATACCGCGTTGCGTCCTTTCGGTGACCTAGGAAGGGCAAAAAGAAAATCCATCGTCACGTGTTTCCACTTCCACTCTAAAATTGTTAATGGTTGAAGCATGCCCGCCAGTCACTAATGTTCCGATTTTACTTGGTGACATGTGAGGCACTTAGCAACAAATGAAGCCACATCCTTTTTCATGCCTTTCCACCAAAATTGTCGTCAGAGATCATGATACATCTTTGTAGTTCCCTGATGTACTGCGAGTCGAGAATGGTGAAAGTCTCATAGCACTTCTTCACGACAAACCTCAGGTACAAACAATCTTCCCATAAATCTCAAGCCTTGCTTTGGTAAATTGGTCCATCCTTTAGCGTTTTTCTTGTTGGTGGCCATAGCGGATAAAGTAACACAGTCCTTGGCCCCACTAAGGTTAAAGTCAAATTCTCCAACTTCTTCTAACATTTTTCATTCCTGTATAGCGATCTGGGCTAAAGACTTAAAAGACTTTCGACTGAGGGCATCTGCGACAACGTTCGCCTTGCCCGGATGATACTGCAAACTAAAATCATAGTCGCCCAGATATTCCATCCATCTCCTCTGTCTCAAATTTAAATCCTTCTGCGAAAATAAATATTTGAGACTCTTATGGTCGGAGAAAACTTCAAATCGTTCTCCATAAAGGTATTGCCTCCACATCTTTAACGCAAAAACAACTGCTGCTAATTCTAAGTCATGTGTTGGGTAATTCCTTTCATGCGTTTTTAGTTTCCTGGATCTGTATGCCACAACTTTGCCCTGCTGCATCAGAACACACCCTAACTCTTGATGAGACGCGTCACAATATACTTCATAACCAAGACCCCTCTTAGGTATGATCAGTGTCGGCGCACTGGTCAATCGATTCTTTAATTCTTGAAAAGCATCTTCGCAAGCATCACTCCATGTGAATTTAACGCCCTTTCGAGTGAGTCGAGTCAAGGGAGACGCTAAACGGGAGAAATCCTTTACAAAACGACAGTATTACTCTACAAGGCCTAAGAAACTTCTGATATCAAACACACTTTGTGGTCGTTTCCAATCTTGCACGGCTTTTACTTTAGATGGATTAACAGTTACTCCATATTTCGACACAACATGTCCCAAAAATTTTACTTCGGACAGCCAGAATTCACATTTCTCATACTTAGCATAAAGCTTGTGTTCTCTCAAAAGTTGAAGCGCCACACGTAAATGCTCCTCATGAACCTTTAGGGTTGGAGAATAAATCAAGATGTCATTAACAAAAACCACTACAAATTGATCAAGGTAAGGCCAAAAAATCTGATTCATCAAATCCATGAAAGTTGTAGGGGCATTCGTTAAACCAAATGGCATCACCAAAAATTTATAGTGTCCGTAGCGGGTACGAAAAGCGGTCTTAGGTATGTCATCCTCCCGAACTCTTAACTAATAATAACCCGATCTCAAATCAATCTTTGAAAAACATGCAGAGCCATTCAATTGGTCAAATAGATCATTAATCCTGGGCATCGGATATTTATTCTTCACCGTAACTTGATTCAATTTTTGATAATCGATACAAAATCGCAATGAGCCATCTTTCTTTTTAGCAAACAATGTTGGTGCTCCCCACGGCAAGACACTAGGGCGAATAAAGCCCTTGTCCAACAAGTCTTGCAACTAAATCTTCAATTCTCTTAACTCTGCTGGAGCGAAATGATAGGATGGCACCGATATTGGAACAGTTCCTGAGATAAGCTCAATAGAAAATTCAACTTCTCTATGTGGCGGTAGCTCGAATAATTCTTTCGAAAAAATGTCTCTAAACTCGTCCACCACCGGTGGAAGCTCCCCTCGTACGGAAGGATCATCCTTAGTTAAAAGGGTAGAAAGAATCGTATGCACATTAGTTAAATGATTCACGTCACCGGGTCGAGGTGTCATCTTATCATCCATATCCCCTACATAGAAGAAAGAATCTCCTTCTAGGGTATACAGGAAGATCCTTCGTCGATCACAATCAATAAATGTATGAAATGTAGTTAACCAGTCCATTCCAAGAATAATGTCAAACCCTGACATCTTCAACACGATAAAGTCAAATACCAGATGGCGATCAGCTATTACTACGTCACATCCTCTACATACGTATCTTAACATTATACCATCACCGATGGGTGTCTTGATATTTACAACAACGTCTGACGCCTCAACAGGTAAACCCAAAGCCAATACGAATGAAGAGGAGATAAATAACGTGATGCACCAGTATCAAATAACACATGGGCCCAAGAATTGAAAACTAATAAAGTACCTCGTATCACCGGGGTACTGGTGGTAGTCTCACGTGTCTCAGTGTTTGAGGAAGTACCAGCTTTTGCTATGGCATAGACCCTTCCTTGGACTCTAGATGTCTGTCCCTGTCCCCTACCCATAGGTTGACGCATAGATTGTACTGAAGAAGCCTCCCTGGGAGCCTGAACTATCTGCACTCCGGTCTGTCGAGTTGGATGGTCATATGTCTGTCGCTGAGTAGATTGTGTAGTAGATGTTTCTTGGCCAGATCTCCCTTGCAGACATTCACGTCTGACATGCCCCTCTTAACCACACTAAAAACATCTGATGGGTCCCCCTTCTTGAGGTTGCCATTGTGTCGCACTCTGCTGTTGCCTCGGTACTTGCTTTCTTTTCAAACATTCTCTAACCTAGTGTCCATGCTGCCCACAAATAAAACACGCAACTTCCCTTCGCTCCAGGCATGCCATCGAGGCCACAGATGGGGTGGGTACGGAGCGTTGGGTCTGATAATATCTCTGTGGCACCGAACTCGTATTGCCCTGTTCTGGTCTTCGCTTTTTATAAGGTTGCCCCTCTGATTATGTTGTTCTAGCCACCGACGGTTGCCTCCTTTCCATGATCCTGCAATTATCTTCCATAGCACTTTCTATTACCATGGCTGTCTCCACTACCTCCGAGAAAACCCTCAATCGAAACCCCACCACTTTCTCTCAGATGGCGGGTCGTAAACCCCTTTCAAATCTCTTTGCTTTCAATTCCTCCGTTGACACCATTTCTGGTGAGAACTTCGACAAACTTCTGAACTTTGCTTCATATTGAAACACGAAAAGATTCCCTTGTATCAACGATAAGAATTCCTCTCTATACGTATCTCGAATAGACTCGGGGAAATATTTCTCCAAAAACACCACTGTAAATGCTACCCATGTATCGTCCTTCGTCGTCTTCGCAAACTCCCACCAGTCATTTGCCTCTCCTTAAAGCTGAAAAGTAACGAAACCGACCCTAAGGTCTTCTTCCACTATTTGCAAAGTATCTAAAATTCGGGTGACTACCTTCAACCATTCTGTCGCCACTCGAGATTCAGGTTCCCCAGCATAAGTAGGAGGGTTCAAGCGTTGAAACTCTCTCATCATCATTGCGACCCTTCCGTCTATACCCCGTGCTTCCCCTTGGTTAGCCCCAGCCCCTACTAAAGTCCTCAATGCATTTAGTATCTGTTGATTCAGTTCTGTACCCCCAACTGGTTCTTGCAGGGCGTTAGCATCCCCTTCTTCAGGAACTAGCGCTCTTTCGTGCCCTCAGCCGCGACCGCAACCTCCACCTCTTTCTCGCCTAGGAGGCATCACTATATGAAAAGAAAATGATTGTCAATATATAATTCGCAAACAAATTGACATTCCCCCCCCCCCCCAATAGATTTAATTTTAAGTGCAAATAGGGCTATCCTACTCAAACTTAATCACGCAAACACATAAACACATACCGAGGGAAAGCCTCAAAGTAACGCGATAATCCGAGCAATTAATTCAAATTTCTCATAGAATGAACGTCTTCCAAATGCTTTTCTATTTCACACCCCAAAGTAGTTGATCAGACGCCATATGGCAAGTCATATCACCCTAAGACTCAACCTCCATGCTCATATAAACACATAACATGCGCAAGACAATACAACCACAATCCCATGCAAGCACACAAACTATGCCGTGTAGTGGTGTCTAATTCTCATTAAACAATTCTCATACAAAGTCGTCCTCACATCCCACAGCTCCTAGGCATCTGAACCTAGAGCTCTGATACCATTTCTGTCATGAGACAAACCCAGGTCCGTCAACTAAATCCCAAACATGCCATACATAAATTCTAACCACAGGTAAAACCCCGAGACATAAGAAAATGTTGTAAGTGGAGCATATCATTCAAAAAGTTCCGTAGAATAAACCAAGTTCCAACATTACATTTCTAGATTCGTCACAGAGTTTGAGATATCATACATTCAACATTAACCATCATTTTCATTACATCCCTTTCATTATTATATACAACAAAATGAAGAAACAAAGAAATCACAACTCCCATTCCTTGTTCTTTCCCAACACATCCATAGCCTTGCTATCACCTTGCTCGTCGGAACCTGAAATGTGTTTGCCATATATGCATGAGCCGAAGCTCGTAGGATAAAGATAACTCATATCTAATGCATGATTTGTGAGGTATGATGGGTGTAACCAAATAAAGATGCATATTTTCACCAACTTATTTCTTTTACACACACATTCTCACGCATACCCATATTTGTCTCCATCTACCCATTTCTTTACCTTACCATTCAATAATCTTTCATTTTTCATTCTCGATTTTCACAAAATCGTGTCACCTTTAATGAACCGATGTCGAGTGTTGCTTATAGAAATCCCTCCCTATTAATCCCAATAGGCTACGCAAAGCCATTGGGTAATAGATAGCTCTATAACTCACCACGACACAATACCACATTTCGGGGTCTAACCCATGGGCATGTGGTCCCCATCTTGCGCAAGTTTTCGATCTTTCACCGCGGAGCCGCTAGCCCAACTTATTCTACATAAATTCGTATGGTTCATTTTAGGTTAATTAGATTCATTTCCGCAACTCGGGAGTCCAACCCACACATGGTTCCTCTCCTACTCATTACCATAGTACATTATTATAATTCCAAGTCTGAATTATCATCATGACTATCACACAATTCCTCATTTCCCAACCTTCATTATATAATGTTTCATTTTGCCACTTTCGTTACACAATTTCTCATAAACTACAGTGTTATCACATACCCATAACACAAGGTTGATATCAAGAGGATTACTTCAATTTAAAAAGAACGCACCCATCATGTATACATATACAAATATCAATTTAAAGCTCACATTTAGTGTAAAGAGGATTCAACCAACGGGTCCAATGCATGCATCCCAACTCAATTTAGATATATCTATAATTGTGCCACAAGCTCAAGAAACTAGGAATTTAGTAAAAATGGCCAATATGAATGAAAATATGTTTTTTCCAAGACATTGGGCTAAAAATGGGTGAAAATGGTTTTGAAATTTTGAAATACCCTCACTATTTTGATCATAAATTTTTTTTAAAAATGAATTATTTTGTGAGAGTAGTCTTGTTGGAAAGACGACTTTCGGAACTTCAATTTGAGTGCAAGAATGACCCAATTCAGAGCCCGAATGAGGGAGATATGATCGAGCAAAGTTGGCCTTGCGCAGTCAGTCCGCTCGAGCGGACGTCGGGCGCTCGAGCGCCCAACACTCTGCCATGTGAACGCTCGAGCGGACAGGGCTCCGCTCGAGCACGCTGGCACCCGAGAAAAATCCAGATTTGCCCATATTTTGAGCTTCAAACCTCCAAACACATAACCCTTATAAAAAATGCCTCAAATCTTTAATTTTAAACCAAAAACATTTAATTCAAGCCTCCAAACTCCTTGATGATATCTCAAATCATCAATTTCATGGGTAATAATTTCTCAAAAACCTCCATTTTTGTAAAAACTAACCCAACCCACACACAAACTTACCAATATGATCATTAAGCAAGCAATTAACCCAATCTTTACTCATATATAAAAAAATATCAACTCAAATCAACGCAAAACATGTGAGAAAATCTATATCCTACCTCAAATTTGCTCGAAAGCTTGTGATTTCTTCAAATCTCTCTCCTAGGGTTTGGAAATTGGGTTTCCTTGCTTCCTCAAAGCTTTATCTTCACTTTTCTTGCTCCTAAACTTGATCTTCACCCTTGATCTCTCCCCATCAAGCCTCCATCTTCAAGTTGGGTGGTAGAAAACTAGGTTTTTATGGTTGGGTTAAGCTCCTTCATGAAGAGGGAGAGAAAGAGAGAAGAGAGAAGAGAAGAAGAGAAAGTGGGACTTCTATTTCTTTCTGTCACGTG
>JAOTRH010118741.1:0-14899 GCA_034768845.1 Heliamphora exappendiculata
AATTTCTAAAACGTTTTGATGAAGTTATATTTTTACATATTTTGTTTGATCTCCATGGTTCATGGATTGGATCTCTTATTTATACATGTATTGCATAATTTTTTTTTTGGAAAAATATTTTGAAATGTTTGTTTGATCTCCATGTTGATGGATAGATCTATATATACTTGTTTAATGTATATTTGTAAAATATTTTCGTAGTCGATCTACGGTTTGGTTTTTAGAAGATTATCTAGATGTGCCGGGATGACTGGTATTTGGCACGAGTTACTCTTGGTGAAAGTCCAAAAACGTGCGCAGTGTAGGTACTCTGCACCTTTGGGTTAGTCCCCATAAATTAAGTGTGGGTGCTTTGTACCCTCGGGTTTCAGTCCCGTAAATTAAGCGTTACGTTATGGTGCTCCGTATAGAACTTGTAATTATCTAACCGGTCCCATGATGTATGGGGATTAGATAATGGACATAGATCTATAGTTAATACCTTTGTCCCCATGTGACGGAGTCGGTACATAAGATCATATTCTTTTTTTTCCACGGTTGTATATTCTGTGAGGGAACGATGCTTTAGTTACTGTTTTTTCTTAACTGTGATTGGTTATTTGTATTAGTTGTAATGCATAGTTTTAAGGATTGAAAATGTGGATTTTGCGAAATAAAACCGTTTTGAGACTCGTGGTGGTCTGATAGAAAACCGTTTTGGTTTTGTAGTTGAGTTCACTCCCACCATATGATTGCATATCCTGCTTTACAGCTTTATAGTCTATTTCTATTGGGTTTCGGCTCACGGGTTGGATTTTCTTGTCAAAGCCATTTTCAGGTGATGCTATGATGATGACTATGAGTAGTTCTGGCGGTGCCTATGGTGCAGGAAGAATTTTATAGTTTTTCTTTTTGGTATACCTGTTCCTGAACGCAGGTTTTGTACGCTATAAGGCAATATACTGTATACATGTTGGAACTGAGTGTCTTTGTTTATGAGAGACACTTTAATTGTGCATTCCAATGGTTTCAACAGGCGGATTTAAATGTATGAAAACCTATACTTTCATAAAATTGGTGTTTGGTGGATTTTCACGTGACCTCGGGTTTTGGAGCGTGACATATCCTTTAGTTAGAAATTGCATGCCGTAGGATTTAGAATTTTTCTTTTGATACTTGCTTTATTTGGCAGTCTATATACGTATGCTATGTATTTTTCTTATTTGATTTTGGATATTCTCTATTTGCCTCAACTTTCTTTATTTGCATGCATTTGAGAAATCTTATTAAATAACCAATGATGATTAGTAGAGGCCAACCTTATGGTTGGGCGAACGGGGTGCTTAACACTTTTTTCGATTCGTACCTTAGCCCCCGAACCCTTTTTCTTTGGTTAAACGTTTTAAAGATCAGTAGCCATTTTTATTTTTCTAAGTTTTTGTTAAAAACTAAGTGGCGACTCTATTTTCGACAAAAAATGGATTTTAAAAATTTGGCTTTCAAGGTGTTAAAATATTTTTTAAATATCTTTTGAATCTTATATTTTTGAACATTTTCAAAAAATTCCAAAATTTCGGCGCCACAGTGTTTTCTGGCAACTCTGTTAGGGATCGGTTTATAAAATCAAATAAGAGGGCTAGACTTGAAAACATCATCGGTTCTTAATATGTATTTCTCATTTGAATTTTCGTATGCATGTGCATTGTTCTTCAAATCCCCTTGCTTGGTCGACCTGATGCCCTGAACATTCATCTGTTTCTGGGATTGTTGGGAAGATAGGCAACCCTTACTGACTATACGCTATCATAGGTGCAGTAAAAGAGCTTAGGCGTACTATTTAACCATATTCTGCATGAGAGGTATATACCCGGCTCTATTCAGAAGGTACCCTATTCAATTGACCAAAATTGTCCTTTTGCATATAGTAGTTTAGAACCCCCCATTAGGTGCTGCTAACCCGTGTAGGATTACGTATTTCCTTAATTGTATGCTTTTATTGCGTACTGTTAGGATTGTTTGCTTGGGCTTAAACTAGTTGCTTTTTCGGGTTCGGCTCGAGTTTTTTATTATTCTTTGCTTAGGTTAGTTTTTTCTTCAGTTTCTTACTCGGGTTTTGTTTTTCACCATGTTTGGTTTTCACGCCATAGTTTTCTTCTCGGGGTCATGCCTGTGCTTTGCTTTGAAGCCTCTAGGATAGTTTCTCTCTCTTTCGAGTTCTTTATGGGTTGTTAGTTTCTCCCCCGTTGTTGTATTAGGCTTTCTTCCTTCGAACCTTTTTTATACCCATGTGAGTTAGTCTTGCTTTTCTACCAGACTGCTGCCTATTAGAATCCTAGTTTGAACCGGTCTCTAGAGGGTTAGAATGGTTTTCTTGCTGGAATGCTGCTCGTTTGTCCATTTAGATGAACCTTCCCTTTAGAAATTAGCTGATCCCCTTCTTAGCCATCATTCTGGTTTTTGGGTCGTCCTGTTGTTATGCTGCCAGTATGAGCCCAGCAAGGGCTATTTCAGCTTCCGTGATTATCTGCTTATGACTTGTTGTTTCAGGTATTTGGATGTTTGCTATCTGTTGTCAGAATTTTATCTGAAAAGTATTTGATATTGGTCGTTCTTCTTTTAGGATCCAAGGGTTTCTTTAGGTCTAGATCATTGAGTTGGAAAGATTACAGTCGACACGCGTTTGGGCAAGATCAGGGTTAGGAAGACTTTATAAAATATTTGAACAACCAGCTGAGTCATCAAAAATGGCAGAGAATGAAGTTAACTTGACAACTCTGATGAGAGCTATTACTGAGAAACAAAGAGATGTGGAGCAGCAGACCCAAGCCCAAAACCAATGTCAGGTGCGAATTTGGGTAATTTAGGCCCATCTGCCAGGTGCCAATGGACAGCAGGAAGATACAAACGTGAATGGTGAAGACTTCTGGGATGATAACCAAGGACAGGAAGCACCGCAAGTCGCTGTGCCACCTCGGGTCCCCCACCCGATGGTGGTAGAGGAAGAAATTACTGCCCAATCTAGGAAATCTACTCTAGCAAAGAAGATTGACCGAATGAAAAAGGTATTGAGAAAGACAAAGGGAGTAGAAGATTGCATGCTGGATGAAGGCGGTTTATATTTTTTTCCAGATGCCAAACAACCTGAAAAATTCAAAATGCCGGAGATGAAGAAGTTTGATGGCACCAGAGATCCCCGAATTCATCTAAGAATGTACGTTGGAACTCTTTCCCCTATGGGGATTGACGATCAGCTCAAGGCCCAATTGTTCCACCGATCACTTTCTGGGGCAGTACAAAGATGGTTTCTTTCCCTGGAGGTGGCCAAAACTAGAACTTAGGAAGATATAGCTACGGCCTTTATCAGTCAATATAGCTACAATGTCCAGCTGGACGTAACTACCCGAGAGCTAGAAATGACTCGCCAGGAGATTCGAGAATCGTTTGTTGATTTCCTGACTCGGTGGAGGGGAAAAACTGCCAAGATGACAAACTGACCCACTGAGAAAGAACAAGTGAGAATGTTGGTGAAAAACCTGCAATCCCCTCTGAAGAGTTACCTTATTACACAGCCACTTTCTACCTTTGAGCAGCTATTTGATGCTAGGGTGTAGATTGAAGATGCCATTCAGTCTAGAGATATTGAGAAAGAAGAAAGCCAGAAATCGAGAAGGACCTTCCTTGCAAACAACCAGAATCAGTCTGCTGTTACCAACTTGTGTCATGCTCGAACGAGGTAAACCTCCTGAACCCTTCCTTCTTTACTCAGCAACCAGGCCACAATCAGCAGGTGAGCAACAGTCAGCAAACACAACAACGACTAAGGAGAGTCTTCACTCCCCTTAATATTTCATTAACCACTACCCTGAATCGACTTCTTGAGAAAGGGCTTATCAAGTTATTGGATCCCATGCCGGTGCCTGATCCTCTCCCCCCGAGATATAATGCTTCGCAGTACTGTGCTTATCACCAGGGCCATGGACATCTGACTGATATGTGTATGAGACTCCGACACGAGACCCAGGATCTCATCAACAACAAAGTGATCCTGCCGCCATCTGCTACTTCAAAGCTAAATATCACAACTAACCCGCTGCCAAACCATGCCAAGCAGTCTAGGATAAACTGCATAACTTTGGGACGGTCAGAAGATCCGAGTCAGCATATCTGCTATGCCCTCATGTTTCGGCTATTGAGGATTAAACATCATGCTCATTTATTATTTCTAGAAGCGGCCAGGACAGGATGGAGGAATGAAATGATAATACGTAGGGATGGTATCGAACGGTAATCTAAGCCTACCAACAAGAAGAGAAGGAATGCAATGAGGAAGACGATTAGTCGCTAGATTATCTGGCATAACCTTATGGGTTTGGCCACGTGCTTGATGGCATTACTCTTTCCCAACTTTTTAAGGAGGAGATATATGTCGATGAGATGCAATCCTATTGGTTAGTGAGGGTTGTGCTGAAATCAGCTGGGGCAGAGTGGACCAATTTTTGGGCTGCTCGAGAACAGCACATGGAATACATTGGAGAAGACATCTGGGAAGAGGTTGATAATACGTGGGCAATTGAGGATGATGAGAAAAGAAGGGGAAGAGTAGTGGTCGGCGAGCTAGATGATCTCTGGGCGGTTGAAAGCCCTCTATGCATAGACGAAGTAAAACAGACTGAAAGTACAATACCGGGATTGTGGGATCCTGAGGATGGTGTGGAACATCTAACCAGGAGTGGACGGCATTTCAAGCCGACTCAATTGGAAAAAGGGCAGTCAAGCGGGAAAGAGAAAGAGAAAGAACAAGAAGAAGAGGATGACGCTGTGCTAAAGCAGCTTAAAATGACACAGGCTAATGTTAGTATCTGGGGCTTATTGATGGCCTCACATAAACATAGACAAGCCGTGCTGAAGGTCCTAAACAAAGCAAGTGTTTCGATAGATGTAACCCCAGAGCAACTTGTTGGACTCATTCTGCTAGCTGTAGAACCAAAAGTTATCCCCTTTTCTGATAAGGATCTGCTAGCGAAAGGAAAGAACCATAACAAACCCCTGCACATAACCATTAAATGCCTGGAAAAGTGGGTCCCGATGACTCTCATTGATAATGGGTTCGCATTAAATGTTTGTCCGCTTAGAACAGCAGTTTGCTTGGAACTGAAGACGGAACATTTCACACATAGTAATCAAGGAGTTCGGCCTACGACAATACGAGGAGAGACGTGCTGGGCTTGGTATCGTTCGCATTATCAGTAGGGCCTTTGGAGACATTGGTTGAGTTCTAAGTTCTCGATGTATCGACCTTTTTTAACCTATTGCTAGGCAGGCCTTAGCTGCATGACCTGAACATCTAAGCAATACTATCGACTCTTCACCAAAAGCTGATACTGATAAAGAATGGGGCAGTTCTGACTATCGATGGATAAGATAGTATTCAACCCCCAAGAGAAGAAGGCTCGACTCTTTTAGAGGTTTAGCATGGAAAAGGGGACGTGTCGCTAAGTGGCTTTCGATTTGACGAAGCGCAGGCTGTGCAAATGATATTGAATGAAGAAGAGATGCACATCAACCCAAGAACAATTACAATGATGAGACAAATGTCCTACTTCCCAGGCATGGGGCTAGGGCGCTAGCAGCAATAAATTTTCAAACCTGTCTAGGTATTGCTGGCTTTTTTCCATTTCGATCTTGGATACAAACCGACGGGAGAAGATTTGGAAGGGCCTAAAAGGGGACAAAAGGCCAACTATTTAGGAACACTTAATGGGAATTTTGTCAAAGAAAGAGAATACTTCCTGTACTGTGGCTTCCCTGAGCCATGAATCGATGAAGAAACTGACCAGAAGTTGTTAGGGATAGAGATCTTCTTTGGCCATCAACTATCCGACACGGAAGAGGATGAAACATTGAAAGGGGAAGAGGAAAGAAAGAAGATCCAAGAGGAAGATTGGGCAGACAACCTTGATGGAATCAACATGGGAATGTTGTTCATTGAAAAGGTGGCACAACTGCATGTAATTGACCCAAATTGTTTCATGATGGGCTTCAACACGCCAGCTGACTGCACCAAGCTCATCGTCGATGCGACTGCAAATGAAGTGAAGAACTAGACCTTAGAGTCATGTGATGTGAAGGTTGTCTGTCCTGAGTCTGAGAGTAAGTCAGAGTCTGTGGCTGAGGGCACGTCTGTTGATGCACCTCCCCTTGTTTATGCTTTTGAGTTTGTAATTCCGTCTTCCTTCAATGAAATTAATGAAATTTCTGGCTACTCTGCTTTATTTGATTTATTTCATACGCTTTTTGATAATTTTGAACTCGACGGAGATATCCCTAAAGAAATAAAACTTTTAATAAAAAGAGAAGAAGAAATGCACACCCAATCAATAATTAAAGAAATTTTGTCAATAAATCTGGAAAATGAAACTAACCCATAAAATGTGCAAATTAGTTCTTCTTTATCCATAGTTGAATGAGAACAACTAAGAATTTTATTAAAAGAATTCAAAGATGTATTTACATGGTCTTATGAGGATATGCCCAGAATTGATCCCGACATTGTCTGATTCCATATTCCCTTATATCCCGATGCTAAACCAGTTAAACAAAAATTAAGACAAATTCGGCCAAAATAGGCTCTGAAGATTAAAGAAGAAGTTACTAAACAAATCAACGCTAGATTCCTGATGGTAATCGAGTATCCAAAATGGGTGGCAAATATTGTCCCAGTGCTGAAGAAAGACATACGCATCTAGATCGGTGTGGATTTTTGGGATCTCATCAACAAGGCTAACCCGAAAGACAATTTTTGCTATCGCACATCGACATTTTAATAGACAGTACAGCGGGACATGCCTTGTTATTGTTCATGGATGGTTTCTCTAGGTACAACCAGATTCTAATGGATCCCGAGGACAGAGAAAAGACGACGTTCACCACACCTTGAGCTACCTATTGTTATCATGTAATACCGTTTGGTTTGAAGAATGTAGGGGTAACCTATCAGAGGGCTGCCACTACTTTACTACATGACATGATACATAAGGAGGTCGAAGTGTATATGGACGATATGATAGTCAAGTCTAAGGACCGGGATGGCCACATCACAGCACTGCGAAAGTTCTTTAAAAGGATTCGAAAGTACAAAATGTGACTCAACCCATAGAAGTGTGCCTTCAGAGTTACTGCCAAAAAAATACTTGGATTTATGATCACTCAATGAGGCAATGAAGTGGATCCATCAAATATTAAAGCAATTTTGGAAATGCCTCCTCCAAAGACCGAATGAGAAGTCAGGGGGTTTCTAGGTAAAATACAGTTCATCAGTCGATTCATCGCAAAACTGACAACTACCTGTGAGTCGCTCTTCTATCAGCTGAAGAAAGGAGTCGAGTTTGAGTGGGATCAGAAATGCCAAGACACCTTTGATGCCATACGGTAATACCTGCAAAATCCGTATGTTCTAGCTCCTTCCGAACCTGATAGGCCACTGATCCTCTATTTATCAGTGACTGATTCAGGTATGGGATGTATGTTGGCGTAAGAAAGTGAAACTGGAATTGACGCTATCTAATACTTAAGCAAGAAGATGACAGGGTCAGAAATACAATACATACCACTGAAAAAGACATGCTGGGCCTTGGTTTGGTCTTTCCAAAAACTAAGGGACTACATACTGTCTTTCACAGTGAATATCATCTCCCGGACGAACTCGTTGAAGTACTTATTTAGAAAGCCGGCACTAATAGGGAGGTTAGCTCGATGGTTGCTGTTGTTATCAAAATTTGACCTCAGATATGTCACTTGAAAGTCAGTAAAGGGTAGAGCAGTGACATAATTCCTGGCCGACCAATCAGTTGAGGGAGGTGAAGACACAGAGTTCCAGTTTCCTGACGAACAACTAATGAAAGTCGGGGATAACAAGTGGACTCTATATTTTGATGGCGCATCCAATTAATATGGCTATGGAATAAGAGTCCTTCTTGTCACTCCTCACGAATCACACGTCCCTTTGTCTTTGAAGCTCAATTTTGAAGTTACTAATAATCAGGATGAGTATAAAGCATGTTTAGCTAGATTGGAGACAGCCTTAGAATTAGGGGCAAGAAAGCTGAAAGTCATTGGAGATTCGACACTAGTGGTTTCATAGGCAAGAGGAGAATGGAAGGTCAGGGACGTGATATTGATTCTCTACCGTCAAGTGCTAGAGAATCTAATACCGTGTTTCAAATTAGTAATCTTTACCCATGTGCCAAGACTACAAAACAAGTTTGCCGACACACTGGCCACTCTAGCATCCATGATTGACATACCACCCAGAGTTCGAATGAGGCCCTTGATAATCGAACAGAAGAGAAAGCCGACATACGACACAACGATCGTCATCGAGGAAACCACTAACAAACTTCCATGGTATTTTGACATCCAGAACTTTATGGAGAAAGGGGAATATCCCAAGTTTACCAGTAAAAAGGACAAAAGAGCGATACGAAGACTATCTGCACAATTTTTCATTTGCGATGGGAGATTATACAAATAAGGGCATTCTGGTGTCAATAAGCTGTGTGTCAGCACGGAAGAAGGCCATGAGATGATGAAAGGAATACAAGGAGGAGTCTGTGGGCCATACATGAGTGGGAACATGTTCGCCAAGAAAATCCTACGATAAGGATACTTTTAGACGACAATGGAGACAGACTGTTTACAGTTCGTGCAAATGTTCCATAAGTGTCAGATCCATGCAAACCTCATGGACGTTCCCCCATCTCAACTGTATAACCTGACATCACCATGGTCGTTCTCAATATGGGGCATTGATGTAATCGGCGGAGTAACATCAAACGTGTCAAATGGGCACAAATTCATCGTAGTGTCCATTGACTATTTTACCAAGTAGGTGGAAGAAGCCTCCTACTCAGTATTGAAAGCCTCTCATGTTGCTAATTGCATCAAGAAAAATATCATTTGCTGGTACGGGGTTCCCCATGAGGTCATCTTAGATAATGGCTCACATTTTCAAGGAGAGGTCTTAGATCTTTTCGAAGAATACCGGATAGTGGCCCACAAGTCCTCACCATATCGGCCGTAGACCAATGAAGCAGTTGAGGCGACAAACAAAAACATCAAGAAAATTTTGCAAAAGATGATCAACTCGCATAAGGATTGGCTAGAGCATCTACCATTTGCACTTCGGGGATACAGGACGTCGATCAAAACTTCAACAGGAGCTACGCCATACTCTTTAGTAAATGGAATGGAAGCCATGCTTCTCATTGAGGTGGAAATCCCTTTGCTAAGAGTAGTAGCCGAGGCCAGTATCTCAGAAGTAGAATGGCAGAGAAACTGGATGGAAGAGTTGCTCTTATTTGATGAAAGAAGGCTGCAGGCCCTATTTCATGTATAAGGATACCAAAGGAGGATAGCTCGTGCATTCAATAAGAAGGTCAAGACTCGGGAGCTCAGAGAAGGAGATCTAGTTATTAAGGAAATCAAAGCTCCTATCTTTGACCCGAGAGGCAAGTTTAAGCCAAATTGGTCCGGAACGTTTCTCATCAAAACTATCATGACCGACGGTGCAGTCATTATTATGGATTTAGATGGCAATGTGTTCTCCACTCCAGTTAACCTTGATCACCTCAAAAAGTACTATCCTTGAGTTAAAAATAAAGAAAAAATAAAAGCTCGCTGAGTTGAAAATCAAAAAGACAACTCATGCAAAAGTTAGGGCAGCCCGCAAGGCTAAAAACTCAAAAGGGCGACCTTGGCAAAAGTTAGGGCATCACAAAAGGAAAGTATCAATACCTGAGTGAAAGCCATGCCCGAACTACGTTAAGGCCTGATTCCACTTTCTTGGGATACGTAGGCAGCTTCTTTAAAGAAGTCCAGCCACATTTTTTGTTTTTAGCCATCTTTGAATCCGAGTAAGACCTATGCAAATTTATTTCTGGATTTTGATAATAAAGTCATTTAAAGATCAGAAAACTTTGGATAATTTTGAACCTTCTTTTCATTACTTTAATTGGAGTTACAAAGTTTTGAAAATAAAAGGGAGGGCGCGCGAGTCCCAAACTCCACAAAATAAAAAGAAAAGTTATGAAATCTTTAAAACAAAGCAGAAGTCCTCAAGTCTTTCTCCTCTTTATTGCATGCTTTCCCTCTTCTTTGTCTTTCTTCTCCCTATCCTACAATAGCCAAGTCCTGTACTCGGTAGAAAGCTCGGGACACTGTAGCTTCTGCATCTCTATCCGTGAACAGGACGTCCAGGCATCTTGATACAATGCTAGAAATGGAGCCAGCAGTGTAGATGAAAATAAACGGCCTCAGATGTCATGAGGAATGACTTGACTATGACTTAACTGCCGCATGATCCACCAGGGATAATAGAAATAGTCTGACCCAGACCGAGTAGAACACTAGGGTGTTCCATGGTAGTAAGAGTCATGGCAAGGATCCGCCACCAGGGGCACTGCCAAGTATCATTTGGGCCAGTTAGAGAATAATAGTACCGTCGCCAGGCTGCCTCAGTGTTGCATATCTGATAGTAGGGGCGATAAAGAAAAACTGCGGCACTATGTCTATCAGTAGGTTATTTCTGTACAAGATTCACTTTTTCCATTAGCCAGAACTATAGCAACAGTTGGATCAGTAAAGCCTTGCAGTATGACAGAAAGTTCGATGAAAAGAAAGGTTTTGAGTTTACCTGAAGAAGTAAGGGGCTTCCAGCAAAAGTAGTGGTCTCACCATGATGAACAACATGTAAACCCAACAATGTCTCAGCTAAGATAAGTGGTACAAAGTCCTTCCCCATCCACATCTGACTAGCGATGTCAACCAATGCACAACTAACTCGCCCGTCTGAAGAGATGAGAAGATAGTGAGCAAGAAAGCAGAAACAAAAAGCATAACATCGTCGCAGCTAAAAATTGAGGTCACTAAGGTCACCGGTAGGACGACATCTGTCAATGATCCGGGGTATGTCAAGACAGTCATCCTATGTCAGAAGGGAGTCCTCCATCCTAGACAGGCCATAGAGATGTATCACCTGTTGACGAGTCGAAAGAAAGAAAGTGAGAACCACAACGGAGCTTCGTGGAACCAAATCCAAAATAACAACAAATTCCTCCACAGTGGGGCATAGCTCTTCAAGGCCAAACCGGAAGACGTGGGATTGTGGGTCCCATAGCTGAGCAGTTGCTTTCAACAAAGGTCCGTCAATCTTTTTGGCCATGAGAGAAAATAAGGAGTTGATACGAAAAGGGGCAAAGTTCAAACATTTGATATGGGAGAATGCCTCAACCCATGAAGAATGGGGACCAGCCATCTAGTGAGAGTAACAGAAAATGGAGCCTTCAGGACTGTATTTATGAAGCATGAAAATGCTGGAGATCGAAAAGCAACAAAAAGCACAATAAACATGGCGACTGCCACCTTAGAGTGGGCGACCGCCAGCTTGAAAGGGAACCGTACAGTAACATCACTCCTTTGACCAGGCGACCACCAGGTTCGAACTAGCGACCGCCATGTCAGTCTTATTGAAAGTTGCGACCGCCATATTGGATTGTGGCGACCGCTATGTTCAAACATAGTGGGTGTGTATCAATTTGTAGTTTTTGTGGCTTGTGTAAATTTGACATTTGTATCATACATCTAAGACAGTTTGAGCAGCAATAAAGCAGATGAACATATAAGTAAATGGCACGAAGGCTCAAAAATGCATCAGAAAATAAGAGAATGTAAACTGGCACACCCAGGCCCAATAACTTATAACAGGGGCACGCAGGCCCATAAATGTATCAAATTGGGGCACGTAGGTCCGGGAAAACCAAAATGTATAAAAAATGTGTATCTGAATAAATGTAACTAGGGGGAAAGCTCTCGCTCTCTCTCTCTCTCACTAGTGCCTCAGACGGACCCGACGGGGAGAAGGATCGGCCTCCTCCGAGCTGTCATCCTCAAAAAGTGTATTGAAATTGTCACTCTCATCTCTGTCGTATGAAGAAGAGGTGGTATGGGACACACGACCTCGTGTTGAAGATGGGATTGGGGTAGGAGAAGGAGGCTGGCCAGGAACTGGTGGTGGTACTGCACCGGTAGCAGCTACCGGTGCCTAAAGAAGAGAAACAAAAGTAATAATAAAGTACATAACATAATAAAAAGTCACAAAAAAAGAAACTCACTGGAAAAGGAACAAATGAAACTCCAACCGCACGCAAAGCTGTATCCTGCTAGCGAATCAGAGTTCGCATGCCACTCACCACCAGCATGAGACGATCCAACCAACCCTAATCAGCCTATCAAGAAAATAATAATAAAACTAAGCAGTCTACATAAGAAGAAAGACAAAAGGGAAATAATGAGAAGAAAGTCGAACCTGAGCATACACTGGTTGGAACTCTGGGGCTGGAGAAACCGGGATGGGAATATCGAAAGAATACCCAGCAATGAAGGATGGTACAGTTCATGGTATCTTGAAAGCTCTAGGTCCCCCAGCAGCAGCAGTAGCTCCAGCTCCCGCAGCAGCATCAGCACCGGCATCAGCATCAGCAACCTCCAGCACATATCTCCGCCTCATACCACCAAGTACCGCTGGGCCAGGGCCTAGAGGTCCCAGTAGATGTGCCCAAGCCCAAGCTGTGTAGTCTCCCACTGGTACCCACAACTCTGCAGAAGGAGTCCCCACCAGCTCCAAGAGAAGATCTACCCAGCCAAGATGATCGATCCGGTGCATGCAGGCTGGAGGGACCATTGGAATCTGAAAGTGGCCGAGGCCGAGTGACTGGCGAATCACTCGCTCCCCAAGATAATACTCTCGTCCGAATGGGCCCTCCAACAAGATACGCCTCGCAGCAACATCGCAGCTGCACATCAGATCTGTGCCGACCTGATCCTCCACTCTCCGCCAGACATCCCAGTGGACTTATAGTAATTCAAAGTACAGTGCAATACAATAAATAGTAAGAAGTGAATACCGTACAGTATGATAATCAGTGTGTGCAGTGATCTATGTGAACAGAAATAGTACAGTGTAGTGAACAATGGAGTGAATAGTCGTAAATAGGATGTAATGCAGTAAACAGTAAAATGATACCTGGTTGGGGGTTAGCCGGTCCAGTGATACCCAGAACTGGTCAATATCCTTCCCTCTAGCTTTCTTACCCTTTAGCCCTCGGGACCACCGGGCTGCACGGGGAATGACTGAAGGGTCTGCCGCGGAGTTCGTCGGGACATGAAGCCCGAGGAACTCATAAGTCCACAGTTGCAAATAGAAGATGTTACCAAGCAAATAATGGATAATAAAGAAACAAAAATGAATGGAAAATGCGTAGAAACTAGATCATACCTCCCAAACCCTCTAGTATCTCCTGATACTGAGCTCCTGGGGGAATCAAGAGAGAGCCCTCATAAATTCGTTTTGTGTGGCGAGAGCGGCACCTCCCCAATCATATGCAGCGACACGATCGAGGTGAGTTAGAGCACCCAAGTAATGCAAATGAACGGTATTCTCCTTATTTGAAAACAAGGAGGTACCAAACATGTAAAGATAAAAGCCTCGGGCGACCCACTCATAGTGACGAGGCTCATTGCAGTGGAAGTGGCAGAAACGGTTGAAGAACAAGGTATATCTGATGCGATCTTTGTCCATATGAGTGGGAACAGCTCCGAGAAAATGCATCAGTGCATCAGTGGATCAGGTGATGGTCGGATCAAATGGAATAGGGACTCCTCATACTCGAATACCGATGAAGAGTGAAAAATTGAGAGGCATCAATGTGGCCTCGAACGTGGTAAAATGAAAGGTGTTGGTGATATCCCACCATCGCTCTACCAGAGCTGTCAACCATACCCGATCGTTGCTTGTCCTACCCAACAAGGGTATGAATCGAGCAAAATCGGAGGCATTAACATAAGCCCGACGAGAAGCAAGGAGGGTATCATACCACTCCAACACCTCTCTAGAGGCAGAACCTCCAAAGCCACGGACATAATGATCAGCTTGAAAAAGAAGAAGACAAGTAGAGAATATATAAAGAGCAGATCAAACAAGTGAAGTATAGTAGATATCTGAAAGCAATAAAAATCCTAGGTTCGTGTGTGTGTGATGACCGTTCGGTTCCTTTAAGCCCTAGATAAACTAAGTACCCTAAGCCCTGGTATGCCAGGCAAATCTTTTAAGCCCTAGACAAACTAGGCACCCTAAGTCCTGGCAAGCCAGGCAAATCTTTCAAGCCCTAGACAAACTAAGCCCTAGACAAACTAGGCACCCTAAGCACTGGCAAGCCAGTGGCAAGCCAGGCAAATCTTTCAAGCTCTAGATAAACTAGGCATCCCAAGCCTTGGCGAGCTAGACAAATCTTTCAAGCCTTAGACAAATTAGGCACCTTAAGCCTTGGTCCATCAGGTAAACCCAGCAAGTCCTAGTAAAAGACTAGGAACCCTAAGTCTTGGTGCGCCTAGGTTCGTGCGTAAGTGACAATCATTTAGTTTTTGCACGTCCTAGTAAAAAAATAGAAATTCCAAGCCCTGATGCGCCAGGAAGATCTCTATCATTTTGTGTTAATAATTTTTTCAAAAAAAAAAATTCTTTGTGTTTTACCCCTTTGCCTAATTTTCCTTGATTTTTTTTTTCTAATTTTCTAAAAATCTTGAAAAATTTTCCTTAACTTTCTAAATTTTTTAAAAAATTTTCCTTAATTTTTTTAAGAATTTCTAAATTTTTTTAAAATTTTCCTTAATTTTCAAAGAATTTTTGAAAATTTTCAAAAATTTGTCTAAAATTTTCTAGATTCTCTAAAAATTTTCTTAATTTTCTAAGATTTTCTAAAAATTTCCTAATTTTTTAGAATTTTCTAAAACTTTTCTAGAATTTTCTAAAATTTTTTCTAATTTTTTAAATTTTTTCAAAATGTTTTTCAAATTTCTAGGATTTTTC
>JAOTRH010118752.1:0-14899 GCA_034768845.1 Heliamphora exappendiculata
ATTTTAGATTATTGTAAATTGTTGAAAGTTTAATAAAGATGTATTTTCTGGATCCCCGAGCATGTATTTTATTTCGGTATTGGATATTCTCCCAACATTAATTAATAATTCTATTTTAAGACACTTAATTAAAAATACAATATTATTAGTTTATTAAGTTGTAAAGGTAAAAAACTAAGAAAAGTTAGTAAAAGTAAAAATAAAATTATTTATTTTATTTTAATAGTTAAATTTTTGACATCTACACAATTGTCGTATCAAAAGTTTTATATATAATTTTATCCTACCATTATTGGAACCTGAAGCACACCTTTATAATATGATAATTTTGAGCTATTAAAATCAGTTCGCTATAAGTTTTATAACGAAAAAGTAAATAGGTCTCCATATATTTTTTAAAATAAAAAAAATGAGAGGATCCAAACACTAATGGTGTTTGGCAAAAAAATTTAGTTTTATTTTTAACTTTTTGTTATTAATTTTAGTATTAAATTATAATTTTTTAAATACTCACAACTTCTATACATGTAATAATTATTATTTTTTTTATTTCAATTACAAACAAATATATTATCAAGCACTCACAGTTTTTATTACAATCTATAAATTATTAATTTTAGTAATATCAAACATCATGTGCATCATTAATTGGTATTCAACCAATTTTCTACAAACTTAGTGTTGAGTGTATGCCTTATATTCTACGGATTCATATAATTAGTATTTTATTTACATGTATTTGGGATGGACTGCAGTAATGAATTTATAAAAAAATCTATTATATGTAGGATTTTATAATTATATAAAATGTTTGAGTTTTAGGATTTTATAATTATATGAGAGGGTTGGATTTTACGGTCTTCCTTGCTTGATTTTTTCTTTTGTGTGCGTATGGATATACTTTTGTTCTCGTTCAGATATTGGTGTCCTAATCCCAAGAAGTCTTATCAAAGTCAATGGTTAAAGATTCAAAGCCGCGGTAGATGAGTGGAGTAAAGTATAATTTTTTGATTTTATACTGTATAAATCAAAAATATTTATTTTGCATAGAAAAAGATGAAAAAAAAGTAATGACTTAGTATGGTGTACGAGGTAAAAGATGATGCACTGACTATCAAGATCAGTTGCAAGTCGAGCAAAATTATACGGCAATTTCCTGAATCGACAGATGATTGACAATTATTACATCCCAGCGAATATGTGGAGTGACGATAGACACCTCGACGAATAGATGTTACGCATCTTAGTGTAGAGGTACGGGTTATGCTGGATTGAGTGTGGCGGATTGACGACAACGGAAAAATCGACATTAACACCAGTTATCTTTAGGATGATTTGCAGAATTCAAACCAATGTAAAGATTTATTGGGGGTGTGTGTTATATTTTGCGGACTCATATAATTAGGGTTTCATAGTTATATAGCTGCTAGGGTTTTATGGTTTCATAATTATATGGCGGTTAGAGTTTTTGAGTCTGCTTATAAATATAAGCCTTATAGTTTTAATAAGTTTGTGAAGAGTTGAATCAAAAAAAATAGAGATGTAGGGAGAGATGAAAAAATACTCGGGACACATGAGTAACCCTTTAGCGGGAAAATAAAGTTTATTTCAGGGCTCGGGTCATAGGTGTCAAGTTTTGGGGTATTTTTTATCTCAAAATTGTATGCTATACGATTATAATAGATTATCTCTTGCACCCGTTAATGTAGGCAGATTGTACCGAGTCATATAAATTCTTGCGTGATATTTTCTTTGGTGTATACATGGTGATACTTCTATTTGCGTTCGAAAATTGATGACTCAGCAAGTGGTATTAGAGAAAACTAATTAAAGGCAAAGGTGTATTTTAAGATTTTTAGACGTTATGGATTCGTTAGTATGGTCAAAATTTTTAAATTTTAAATGATTTAATGAGATTAAACAGATCTACATAGATTGTGATTAATCGGGCGAGATCAAAAGCGGTCAGGAGCGATCGAGTTTGATTGCGAGTGATCAGAGATACTCAAGTGTAATATGGTTTAATCAATGGTAGAAGACTAATCATCAAAAGATGCAACTGAAATTTTAGTTGTGGGTGGAGTCAAGTCAAACGGCAAATTCTTAATTCGACAGACAATTGGCAACCATTACATCTTAATGAATAGGTGTAGTGACGACAGACACCTCGACGAATAATTATTAGGCATCTCAAACTAGAGATGCGGGCTGTGCTGGTTGAGTGTAGTAGATTACTAATGACAACAAAATCGACACTGACATCGATTATCTTCAAGGTTGTTTGTAAATTTCAAGCCAAGGCGGAGATTGTTGAGTGTATGTCTTATATTCTGCAAACTCATATAATTAGTATTTTTATTTACATGTATTTTGGTTGAGGTGAAGTATTGAATCCATAAAAAGTCTAATATATGCAGAGCTTTGTAATTATAAGAGCTTATGGTTCTATGGTGCCTATTAATAGGACTCTATAATTTTAGTTATTTGTACGAATAGTTAAATCAAATTGGTAAAGATGTACAGGAAAATGAAAAAGTACAAAAAGCGTGGAAGTAACCCTTGTGGGGGAAAATGATATTTATTTTAGGGTTCGGGTTGTTAGGTATTTTAATTCTCAAGATTATACACTCTACGGTTATAATATATTATCTTTCACACCCGTAAACGTAAGTCGGTTGTGCCGAATTACGTAAATTTTTGCGTGATTTTTTTTATTGGTGTGTGCATGTATATACTTTTGTTCACGTTCAAAAATTGGTGTTCAAATTCTAAAACCTAGCTAGCTAGAGAAGAATTATTAGGTACTTTTATAGCATCACGTGATATTTTTGAATAAATAAAAATAGATAATACACATTTATAATGAATTGTTTTTATTTTTTTATTTATTTAATAAAAATAAGTCAATATAATACTACATAAAATATTTAATTAAATAAAAATATTAAATAAACATTATCTCGTAATACTCCAAAAATGCCGAATTATTATTCCTAACAGCGGGCCTTGTTGGATCCATCAACCCCACCGCCAAAATTAAACTACCATCCATAAAATGGCCGCCGGAATTTGCCGGTGCACTAATTAATATGAGGATGATTTTTTTCTAACCGTTTGGTATAGGATTTATTTATTATCTTCCATTGGTTTTTTTTTTTTTTTAGTTTTATTTTTTAGCCAAAAAATTTAAAGAACGTACACAAATTATTTGACAACTTAATTCTTAAGTCATTTTTTATTGGTTTTTTAAAAAATCTTGCCAAATAATATTTTAACGAGTTTTTAAATTTTTAATTATAATTTTTAAAAAAGTCTCGTTTAATAATATTTTAATGAGTCTTAAAATTTTATCTTTTTTGTCTTGATAAACTAAATCGTTTGTCATTTTATATTCCAAAGGCCAAAATATGACTTTTAAACCCCGAAGGAACATATATATAGCTTATTATTAGCGTATTGGAATATTTAAAAAATTTAACTGATTTAATTTTTTCAAAAAAAGAATAAATAAAAAAAAGTTAAATTATTTGAAATAATTTTTTATTGTAATTTTTTTATTTTTATTAAAATATCTAAAATACCTTACTTTTAGTTTTTAAATGTTATACTTAAAATGCTTTACTTTTACTTTTGGCATTTGGCATATTAGCACAGTTTTTCTTTTGTTTTTATGAGTAGGATTTACTTTTTTTTAAGTAAAGTTATTATAGTAATTTTATTTAGAAAAAAATCAAGGTGTTTAAGATATGTATTATTTTTTTTTTAGATTAAAAGATGAAAAAAAAAAGTAATTAACCTTTTTTAAAGGGAGCTTTTAAACTAAACAATGCAACTTAAAAAGCTAATTTTTTTATTAAAAAAATTAACTTAGAAATTATCCCAAACAGGCCTTTAGAAGCTTTAGACTGCAACCAAGTTACATATCTTTCACCCTTTTTTAAATATTTTTTGTTGTAAATATAGATGCGGTAATATATATTCACAACTTTACAAATTTTTAGTGAGAATTTTGGCCAACTCTTACAGACTGGAGAAAGATTTGGACAGATCAACACAGAGTAATTTAACAAAAAAAAAAACAATAATTATTCAGTAGTCACAAAGTAATTCAAAAAAGAAAACACAGTAATTATTCAATAGTCATAGAACATTGTGAGAGATTAATTAGGATATGGTCCCCTTTAATAATATAGTGAAAAATATGCTGGGAGAGACAATGTTGGGCACCTTTGTTCCATTGTTTCGTATTTAAAATGGCAAGAATAACCCATATAGTCTCATATCTTTAAAAAGCAGTATTTTTTTATTAAAATATTAGCTTTTAAACTGTAATATTTGTATATTTAAAAAACTCACTAAATTTAATAATAATATAAGTTATTATTAGTGCATGTTTGAGATGTCTAAAAAGCTTAACTTTTAAGAGATTTAGTATTTTTAGAAAAAAGAAAAATTAAAACAGTTAGATTGTTTGAAATAATTTGTTGTAGTAGCTTTTTTGTTTTTTTAATACCTTTACTTTTAGCTTTTAAACGGTAGTATTTGAGTATTGACACGTTTTTTTTGTGAGTAGAATTGACTATTTTCATAAAGTTATTATAGTAATTTTGTTTGAAAAAAGTTAAGGTATTTAAAATATATATTGATTTTTTTTTAAAATTAAAAGATAAAAAAAAGTTAATTAGATTTTTTTAAAAATCAAATAGTACAATTTAAAGGCCAATTTTTTTGCAAAAAAATTTCAACTTAAAACTATCCCAAACAAACCCTTAAAAGCTTTAGATAGCAACCAAAATACACATATTTCTCCCTTTTTTATTCCTTTTTTGTTGTAAATATAGATGGGGTAATATATATTCACAACTTTACAAAATTTTAGTAAGAGTTTTGCTCAGTTCTGACAGACAGAAAGATTTGGACAGATCAACATGGAAAAATTATTCAGTTGTTGTAAAGCATTGTGTGAATTTTTTTTTAATAATATCACAAAAAATACGTCGACAGACAACGTTTGGTCATTTTGTTCGGTAGTTAAAGGAGAGGAGTGACCCACTTTGTCCATATTTGATATCTCTAAAAGGTAATAATTTTTTTTTTTTGTAAAAAATTTGTTTTTAAATGGTAGTATTTGTATATTTAAAATAACTATTAAATCTTTTTCACTTAAAAAAAAGTTTCTACACATCATAAATACTTTAAGTTTTTTTAAATAAAATAAATTATAATATTTTTAATTAAAAATTTTAACTCTACTTTTAAAAATAGAAAAAGCTATGACAGTATTTCAAACACTATAACCTAAAACTTAAAAGAAAGATTAGTAAGAATATTTTAGTCATGTCAACAAAAAACATGGCCTCATTTGGCAATTTGACTTTTAAATCAAGTTTTTTTTTGTTTAATATCACTTTAAATCCAAAAAGTTAAAAGTTTGTTTAAAAGAGATATGTGGTGACTTTAAGTCAAATACTTAAAGTGAATTTAAGTTGAAAGGCAAAACAAAATTATTTAAAATCTTTATAATTTTAAATAATTTTACATTCAATATAGATCTTATTTGATATATTTTGATGAGTACGTGTTAAAAATATATATTTTAAAAAAATATATATTTATATAATAAAAATTATGATATCTTTTAAAAAAATTAAAAATTTTATGTAAAAAACAAAAAAGCTAAAAGCCTTGAAATTAAAGAATGAAATCTCTTGACTTTTTGAGTTTTAAATCAAAAACTCAAGCCTCATTTTAAACCAGTTTAAAATAATTTATTCAAAATAAACTAACTTTTTCTCATATTTTTTTTTAAGAAAAAATTAAACTTTTAAAATTTAAATTTTTAGACATTTTAAATAAAAATTTAATATTTTTATTTATTAAAAATACAATGTAATACCTTGAGAGTAATTAATATTTTTTTTATAAACGTGCCTCCACACTCTCTCTCTCTCACACACACACACACTACTAACAAACACACCATTGATTATTCTTGGTGTCAGTTGAGCTCAATGTAATTAAGATTTGGCAGTATTAGTTGACAACAGAGTGTGGGTCAAAAAGTTGGTCACCTTGACAAGGTCGCTAATTGTGAAGGGTTTTCCAATTTTTGTGATTTTGACTTCATTTAAAACAACCAAAAATTAATCTTAAGCTATTAAAATAGTGTCAATTTTATTTATTTATTCGTTATAAAAAATTTTAATGAGTGAGATCTAATTTTAATGTACGAAATTTAATTGAATTTTAGAACAGATGAATTTATTTATCTATTTTTAAAATACGTATAAAATATATAGATAAATTTATTTATCTTGTATAAATAAATATACAGATAAATTTATTTGTATGAAAAATATTGTGTCTTTTCAAAACACGTATAAATTATACAAATAAATTTATCTGTATTACATAAATAAGTAAACAGATAATTTTATCTGTCAAATTGTGTTTATTTTACTAAATAATTAAATTTATCTGTCTAATATTTATGCAAGACAGATAAATTTATCTGTCTAACATTTGTTAATACTAGAAAGGAACAGATAAATTTATCTGTTTAGCAAATTATGCTTATTTTACGAAATAGATAAATTTATCTGTCTAAAACTTATATTTGCTTGAAAAAATAAATAAATTTATCTGTTTAGCATTTGTGCTTATTTGACTTAACAGTTAAAAAATTAATATATAGCAGCGTTTATTGTAGTAGCGGTTCTTCAAACCGCCACTTTAAATTGGATACAACAGCGGCTCCGTTTAGTGTTAGCAATATGGATCTTTGGTCGCATTTTTATTCCCAACCGCTAGAATATGTTTTTCATATAGTAGCGGTTCAGTTTTTTCGCTGGAAGATTAAACTCAAGCGTCCCCAAGAATCCCCACCAAAAATCAATCCTAAAATTTGATGATTAATTGCTATTAGAAACATTGGGAAAACCCATTCATTCTCCTGCTACCGATAAGCTCTTCCAGTACTCCACCCCCAGAACATTAACGATCCGTCAACCAAGTAAGATCTAAATAGGGTTTTTCTAGTTTGCTTCTGCCCCCTTTTCAGATCTGAATGCTGTGACGAGATTTTCTCTTCTATTAATTGATTAACAAGCACATTGGTACGATAAATTTGGGTGTGATTGGGTTTTGGCTTTGATTCTACTTCTGGTCTTGGAAGGCAAACAAGGTGTTCGACAAAATGCGTAAGTGAAAATGAAAGCACATATGGCTACATACCGAATGCTCCGAATCACCACCAGATCCCCCACCGGCGCTATTGAGCTCCTTCGCATCAATGCCTGACAATATTATTCCCATCATTAATTAGGGATTTGGTAAGTTTAAGCTTTCTTCCGTTCGTTTCCTGCTGATTAGTCAAAGGACACTACTTTGTTGGTTTTAAGTTTAAGGTACATCAAAATGTTATGATGATATGTTGCCAGTAGGAGCTTCCTAAGTTTCATCTCTTAAATAAAAAGATTATGGAAAAAGCTGAATGATAATAAGAAAATTCTCAAACAAAGAGGCCCATTGCTAAATTACCTGTGGCATTGCTTCACTATTAAGTACCCACTCCACATGCTTAAAAAACACTGCACTAGTTGGATAGAGCTAGTTTTGTTTTTTTTTTTAATTGGTCTAGATGAATATCGTTTTATGCAATTTATTTTTTTTATGAGTTTTTTGCTTGTGCTAGTTTGATGTTATTAATTGAGGAGTTCAATTCAATTTATTTATAACTCATTAGTTGTGTGTTACTTAATGTGTGGATGATAAAATATTACTTTCCATGTTATGTGTTGATGATATTTATTATTTCTAGTAAATATGGCAAATAAAAGATATCGTACTTGTGTTTTGTGTAATTTAGGTTCATGATAGAACTACTCATCCACTTGATGAAGTTTCTCTACAAATACGCAACAAATCATTTTATGCGAATCATGAAATAGAATCTTTTGATCGAGGTACATTTTATTCATGAACTATTTTTTAATGAGAATACAATTGACACTGGTCTACTACTTACAATTGGTTAAAACGTGTAGTAAATCATATGAGGTATAGAATACATTTGGAATTTTTTGGTTGTTCGTTATTTTTCACAACTTTCGTAGGGAAAAAAAACGTGGCCATTGCTTGGGATGGTATTGTTATTGGAAATTACGAAACTCAGGTTTGTGTTTTATTCGAGTTTCCTTGATGGTATAGGTCATAATCTCTTCTAGTTTAAATTCTTTATTATATCTTACAAAAATTGCAAATGATATTTATTCTAAATTATTGTCATTTGTATTGTAAGTAATAAAACAATTTAAAAGCACCCAACGATGGCTTCATTTTCTTAGGCTTTCACAACGATGTCATGATATCATATTTTTACTTGTGCTTTAAATATGAAGAAACCTAGCTTTCTTTGAGGGGTTGCGTTCAATTTATTATGGAACATTTGTATTTACTTTTGATTTATGTACAGTTTGTGTAATGTTTTGTTACATATTATTTTAGTTTATGAAAATGCAAATTCCGTCGCATTCAAAATTTGGAGTTATTAGATTATTTTATGGAAAGAATTTTAGTATATATTTGTGGTTATATTAGTAGGTATTGTGGATGAACAATGAAAATTATTGCATATTTTCAATAATTGCATTAATTTTATTTTAAATTTAAGCTATCAAGTAGGATAAAATAAATATGAAAAGATTTTAGTAGCTCTCAAAAGTGTTATTAAAAGAAAATTTTTAAAAGCATTAAATAATTTTTGGTAGCGGTTAGAAATGCTACTAAACTCGAACCTATAGCAGCGTTTTTTATTTATTGAGAAAAATAACAGTTGTGCAAATCGTCGCTATAGATTGTACAAAAGCGTTGCTTTTTTCTTTACCAGCATTCAAACCCATCGCTAAAGTCACCACTGGTATTAAGACAAAAAATTGCAATTGTTCATTACCGTCGCTATACATTGTTCAAAACCATCACATTAAATTCTTTACCAGCATTATAACCGTCGCTAAAGTTATCGCTGGTATTAAAACGACTATACCAGCGTTTGTCAAAAGCGTCGCTGTATGCCTACACCGACGGGTGATCCCAGCACTTTGGTGACGGTTTACAAACCGCTGGTATAAACTGTATAGACATTTAGCAGCGGTTTTTATCACTTTTGGCGGCGCTATTAACCATTGCTAAAACTAAAATTTCTAGTAGTATAAATTTATCTGTCTAAACATTTGTCAATACTAGAAAAGAACGACAGATAAATTTATCTGTATGCAATACATATAAATTTATTTATTTGTGTTAAATTTATCTGTATTATAGGTGAATGGACCTCGCACGTTAAAAATTTTGTTGATAGATCTTGCGCGTTAAAACTTATTTTTTTGTACCTTTGACTGAAACCTCCTTAAAACAAATAAGTTTGGTGTTTGCTAGGATTTAAGAAGATGGATTATTTGGATTAGAGTCGTATTGTGACATTTAATGTTGTTTTTGAAATCAAATCAAGCCGAGTTGAGTTTAGTGGAGCCGAGCAACAAATTATTTAAATTTGGCTCGAAAACTTTATAAAATTCAAATATGTGCTTAATTTTGAGACTTCTTTTATTATTTAAGACAATGGCCATGTTTGGGCAAACATTACTTATTGCCTTATTAGCTTATTTTTGTTTATTTTAGTTTAAACACCATAGAATTTAGTTTATTGGCTTTTTTTTTTTTTTTGTCTTTTTTTAACTTTTTTTATATTTTGATAAAAAAAATTTATTTTTTAGGCCCATTTCAATTAAAGAAGTTTTAAAAAGTATAATAACTTGGCTAAATAATAATAAAAATTCACTAAAGACAAAAATTTACAAAGTTAAAGAAGTCAATAAACTAATAAGCTAAATTCACCCATTCAGGGCCTGATTCTTAATTTGGATGTATAATTTGGTTTGACCCGAAACGTATCAATATTGAATAGTGATATGAAAAAATTTAAAAGAATTGATAAATCAGTAAAAATCGGTTCGAACTATGAGCCTGATTCTTAATTTTCTAAAATTGTTGTATTTGGTCCAATTCTTGATTTTTGTTAAAGAAAAATTGATTCCAACCAGGCCATTTTTTTCTATAAAAGTATATATATTTTATATTTATATATTCCTTATTTATGGTTTGAAGCCACTTTAATAGTTTGAGCCCAAACAAATATACTAAAGAAAATATGAAAGTTTAATCTACAAGATTAATATAAATTTACAATTACTTCATTCTAATACAAACAAATTAAATATTTAACGATTAATGCATCACTATAAAAGGAGGGTTTCGACAAAGGAACTGTTCATTCTCTTTGTGAGTGACTACTGCTGCATTAAACTAGGGCTTTCTCCTTGATTTTTTAATTTCAAGCTTCTAAGTAATAATTTAGTATTATTAAACATGTTTGGATATGTATTTGATAAAACTAATTGTTCTAAATTATAAAAATAGATAATCAAAACCCAATTAAAACCTAATCGTTTTTATAGATTGACTTCTAAGTTCAATTCTACAACTACAATGGTTAAATTTTAATTCTAAAATTCTTAAAATCGTTAAAAACGATTTAGTTCTTAGATTTTTGCAATCCTAATATTGGACCTTGCCTAGCTGAGCTATGTTTTAGTATCTTGATGGGTGGTGTGATTTATTAAATTGTACCCACTTAATCTTTAATTTTACACCATTTGCATAGTACTTTTAATTGACGACATAGCAACAAAAAAATTATTAATGCTGATTTATTTTTATTAATTAAATGAGAGACAATAATAATTTTTTCAGCTACACCAAACAACTAAACAACTTTTATTTAAAAGCCATCATTTAAAATCATTTTAGATAGATTGTGTAGGTTAATTTTTTGAGCAACATCAAACACCAACTTATTACAAGAAAGCCTGAGGTCAACATATTTACCACAAGCCTAAGAACTCTTAGTAACTTGACTTTAAATTAGGTTTTTGATTAAGTCATTTTAAGTTTAAAAAGTCAAACATTCCCTTGAGAGAGGAAATGGAGTGACTTTAATTAAGCCAAAGCTTCAAATTGTTTTAAGTTAAAAGATAAAAAAATTTTATTTAAAATTATTATAATTTTTTAAAATTTATTTTTAGATAATTTTATATTCAATATAGATATTATTTGATATATTTTGATAAGTATATTTTAAAAATATAATTTTATAAAAAGTAAATTTATATAATAAAATTTATAATATTTTTTGAAAATATAAAAAAGTTGTGTGAAAAGCAAAAAGGTTAAAATTAGTTAAAAAACAAGACTTTTTAACTTTTTAAATTTTAAATAAAAAGTCAAAAAACTTAATTTTAAACTGCTTAAAACTAATTACCAAACGATGCCATCGTTTTTTCAATGATTTCTCTCTCTCTCTCTCTTCTTTTTGGTTTAAATGTATGGAAATTTAGTTGGAATATTATAGTTGCAGAAGGCCAGAAGCACACTTAAGAAGTACTTGAAGAAAGTTCCCTCGAACCTTTTTTTTTCGTTCCTCACTTCTTCTACAAATCACAAAACAAAAAGTTTCAAAAAAAAAAAATACTCGAATTTTAAAATTAAGAAATAATTAAATACACTTTAATCGTGATCCACAACATACAAAATTAAATTTTTACGTCCCGTTTGATAATGTTTACAATTTTTTATTTTATTTTATAATAAACAAAATATATTTTTTTTATTTTTATAATAAAACAAAAACAAAAATATACTTATCACATAAATATTTAAAAAATAATGGTCAAAAGTGATGATCAAGGTGCAAGGACGAAACTAAGATTATTCTTGAGTAGGAACATAATTTAGAACTGTTAATATATATTTTTATATATTTTTTGAACTTAATTTTAATATAATGTAAACAAAATATAGACATAGTCACCACAAATAATTAACAAAAATTCAACAATTTAAAAATTGAAAAATTAAACACAATTCAAAAAAAAATTCATCAAAAAATCCGAGGACAATTCGAAATTTGGCTATCTTTCAAAATATTTTTTTTATAATTTTAAATCTAATATAAATAAAAAATAGGCATAGTTACCGGTCTACAAATAATCAACAAAAAAATCAACAATTCAGAAGTTGGATAAATTAAATACAATTCAACAAAAATTTTCACAAGTCACAAAATTTCAACAACACAACAAAAACTTCACAAAGCACAATAATTCAGTAAAAATTCAATAAAAATTTCAAAAGTCTCACAAGTGCACCAAATTAAATAAGCAAAATAAAAATTAAATACATTTTATTTAATTTTAGCACCAGATCTAATTCACCAAATGTAAAAAGAAAAATTTAAATATTAGTTATTTTTTTAGATCTCATTAAAAATTTAGTTCTACAACTTTTATTTTAAGAGATTTAGTCTTATCAAATTTGAAATAATTATATTATGTCTAATTTATTCTTATTTAAGAGTTAATTTTTTTGTTTTGGATAAGCGAAAAAATTAAAGTGATACATTTATTAAATAATTATTACGGTTGGAAATGAGAAGTAATATATTTTTATTTAACTAGTATCTCAGTTTCATGAACTGATAAATGTATTACTTATTGCATGAGACTAGAACTGTAAAAAAAAATATTATAGGACTAAAATTCTATTATCATTTGATAATAAGATTTCTACTAAAATTACTCATATAAAAATGATTGAAAAAGTTAGAATCCTTAGCCCTTACAGATCCCTCATTGTGTCTGACTCTCACGGAAAAAATGTACAAATAATTGAAAATGAGTGATTTTACCTTTCATTTTAGTGGTCAAAATATAAATTCAATGAAACTAAAATATAAATTTAATAGAGCATGATTATTATATTTTAAAATATATATAAATAAAATATTTTAAAAAATTAAAATGTCATTGGGCGGCATATGCCCCCACTCGCCCTCACATGGCTCCGTCCATGCCGAGGTGTTAATAAGTAATAATAATAGAGATAGTAATGACGATTAGAAGTAATAGTTAGAGATAGTGACTGTATGTGGTGATTAGAGATAGTAGTAAAAAATATTAGTTAAATATGATAGCTAGAACTAGTGATATGAAATGTGGTCAAATGTGGAGATCAAAAAAAGTGATTGAAAATAGTGACAGAAGTGGTAATTAAAGGTGGTAGAAAAAAAATAAAATAAAAATTTATTTCAAAACAAATGAAAACAAATTTTTTCAGTTTACAAGAATTTAGTAATTTTAAAAATTATTTATATTTTTTTTAAAATAGAAATAATTATTAAATATATTTTTACTTATAATTTATAGAAAACTTTAAAACAAATACAAAAACCAATAAACATAAATATTATCAAAAGGTACCTTTGAATTATTTTTTTCTTTCTTGTCAGAAGCGTGGGCTTCATGTCAGATGCACTTTCCTTGCATTTTCCCGGAAATGAATGTGTGCAGATGCAATGCAGCAACGTCGTCTCAACTACATTTTCAAAAAGTTCTGTGATGGGTAAGTGAGATGATCACTATTTTCTTTTAAAAAAATTAAAATAAATAATATAAATCCTTCATGTGACAAAAAAAAACTACATTTATAGTACTATTACACATAGAAAACTTATTTAAAATTTTATTCAAAATTAAAATTTAATTATTTAAATTAACTTGTAATATAACTTACACAATATATAATAAAATTTAAATAGCTAATTTTGAAATTAACGGAGGTCATATTTGGGATCACTGAAAAACTTAGGGTCTATTTGGTTGCGTTTTCTAAAATTGTAATTTAAAAATTATTTTTAAAAAATAAATTTGAAAATTATTTTTTAATATTTTGAAAAAAAAATTTACATTTGGTGTACTATTTTTAGAAATCCTAACTTAAACTTAAACTCTAACACTAACCCTAACGCCGGCGATCCTAACCAGAGTTTGCACCGCCGTCGGCGATCCTAACTAGAGCTCGCGCAGAGACGCCAGCGACGAAAAACACAGAGACACCGACGACGAACAAAAAATACGGAGACGTTCGTTCAACAAATCTCAACGATGATGATCTCAACAGATCTCAAAGCTTCGTCGTCGTCGTTTGCATTTGGCTGTGGCGTCGTCCTGTATCAGAAAATTGATCTTGTCACCGACGACCGCTTGAGAGGCTGAGACGAACGATGACGACAACAGCGACGAACGACGACGCCTACGGCCACTGGATGCCGACGCCGACGAAGCTTCGCGATAACGACGACGATGACAAAGTTTCGAGATTTGTGTGTTCATCAACGACGACTACGACTACCTACGACGACGACGTTGATCGACGACAATGACGTTGAGATATGTTGAAAAAAAAATTGAGTCAAAAAAAGTGAAAATAGCTTTTAGCTGTTTTCAAAAATTGCCAACTTTGTGATTCAGTTTTTTCTCTTTTTTTGAAATTTTTTTTTCGCAATTGCCACCAAACGAAATTTTCGAAATTTTGAACCCAAATTGATCTGAAAATTGAGTTCCGAAAACGGAACCAAATGGACCCTTAGTTTTTAAGATATTTAGCTTCTTTTTTTTAAAGTTAAATTATATAAGATAGTTTTTTATAGTGATTTTTTATTTTTTATTAAAATATCTAATATATTTTTACTTTTTAATTTTTAAGGTATAGGGCTGATCAGCAAATAAAAGAATTTTATATAAATATGAAGAAGACAGTTTGGGATAGGGGTGCACAAAAGATTCGAAAAACTCAAAAATTAAACTAATTCAATTCTATAGGTTGGGTTGGTTTGATTTTTACAAATAATTGATTTAATCATGAGTCTCAAAAAAAATAAACTGATAATATTGGTTTGGTTCCTAAATTAGTCTGGAATTAATCCGAACCAACTCAAAAACTATAT
>JAOTRH010118763.1:0-14898 GCA_034768845.1 Heliamphora exappendiculata
GCCAACACCTCGAAAAGAAACCCTCAAATCACATTTCCATCCACCGAAAATGCCAAAAAATAGTTTTAAATAAAAAATCATATCTAAAACATAAAATCACCTTTCATGCATTTTTAAATGGTGAAATAGTATAAGATTACATATAGTGCCCTTATACAGCAGTAAAATCTGAGATCCTACCTCGTTACGTCAAAAACCCGATGCCTCAATCTACGTGCAAATTCGAGCTTCGCTGAAATCAAAATTCGTCCGGATGGATGCATAGACCACGATGCCAATACTAAGAATCTGCTGTCTGATCCTACAAAATTGAACCCCGGGCCCCCGAGAATTTAGAGAGAAGGCAGAGAGAAAAATGAGGAAAGTTAAGAGTTAAGTTTTGAAAATATCTTTTGAAAATATCTAATTCAAGATATTTATAGGCCTCCAAAATATCTCTTTTTTTAAAATTTTTGAAATTCTCACCACAAATTCCTGCATCCCCCGGGACCAACCTTGCAAAATCTCTGACCCGAACATGTGTCTAAACCACATTTTTATAGAATCTAGCGCCAGGCCTCCATCACTCGAGCGATCAATATTGGGAGAAAAACTGAACAGAAGAAGCAAGATTAAACTTAAATTGTTACTCCCATGAACACTTAGATCATTTCCCAAAAAGAAACGGGTTAAGGTCTAACAACTCTCCCCCTCTTAGAGGAATTTCGTTCTCGAAATTCAACACCGCAACTCAAGCCAAACACTGTCCCACAACTATCAACAATCTCTGATGGAAACCCAGCAATACTGCACAACAACAGAAATGTTTCCGCAACTGAAATCCCAAACCTGTCGTCACACAAGGAAAAACACGACTAGAAGGTTCAATCTCCATACAGACTGCTCACACGGGCAAGTTCCACTGATCCAGGAAACATCCATAAACATTGGATCAAGATCTAACTCGTGCTACCTAACCCCAACACAGAACTCTCACCGAACTCAAACCACTATGGCGACCAACACATCATACGAGATCAATCCACCATGGTACTTGATCTCAAACATGCTCTATGCTCAAACACAGAGACTATCACCCTCGTCCTCATTGTCGCATACTAGCTCAATCACACCTCACAATACACGCCAAGGACAATCTCCACATGTCCAAACACACGAAGTCAGGCTCCGACATCGGTCACAAGAAGTCACAAACTCCACACCCAAACTTTACCCAAGTTCTGACGATCACCAGACAACCACAGACTTTGATACCGCGTCATTACCCTGTCGACGCCAACATCTTCATCGCTGAAGCTGTCATGATGTCGATCCATGAGCAACAACACAACGCTCGACTCCAGAGAGCAGCTTACTTACTTGCCTGGACATCAAAAAACACATCTCAGCAAACCCTCAAACCGTTATTCCCAATCTGATCCTTCATCACAAGCTAGTATTCTCACCCAGGAAGAACATCAGGTGGTACACCATTGTCCTAGACAAGGTACCACACAACCAAAAACTGACCTGGCATCACAGCCATAAGGTCATTTGACTTCAGCGAGTCACGTAACTCCAACAAGTCACTCGACCAAACACGTCACATAAACAGAACATCTCATAGGCATCCAATAACCTGCAAAAATCCTACTATATCTCCCGTACAATAGCGCGTCATTACTCATCTCAACGTCTTGCCATCAAATCACTGATATCAGATTACAGATCACCCTCAAACAAAACATGGTCGCCATCAGCTGGCAAAACAAACATGATGACGGTCATCCGACAAAGCAAACATGACAATCATCATTCAACATCAATCCTATCGCAGAAGACATACATCAACCCCTTGAGTTCCTAGACTCGTCCGTCGGGTAACCATCTAAGGCTTGCATCTTACACTTAGCAAATCCCTCGTATGCAGAACTCATCACGGTCTTTTCATTCACAACCAAACAATCGCGTCGGTTCGAACAGGCCATGCCAACCAAGGCTTCTCGAACCTCTTACTCTCGGGACCACCATCTATACAAACAACCGTTATGCCAAAGTACAACACTTACCACAGTCGATAGCCACTCCTCGACTTCAAGAACTCTGCGAGTCCTCAAACAAAGCAAAGGTCAGACTCACAAAAGTCTACCAGAAATCCACCATACGCATCTCACAGCCGCACTATTCCAACAAAATTCCCGCTCTACCATGAGCTAGAAGCACAACCATACACACATATAACGGTCAACGATCCTCAACTGATCACTGCAAAGGAACTCTGTGTATCAACACCGACGCCCTTATCAACAAATATCCGTAGTCTAAGGACTCAACCTCACAGGAAACACAACCCTACTGGTTCAACCATTCGTTAAAACCATACTGATTAGGTTTCCACAACCTACCAGATGCACCACACTCATACATACTCCTTTACGGTCTTTGACCACGGAAAAATACCAATCCCATCAAGCCATTCTTTACGGTCTTTAACCGCGGGAGCAATCGAATCCCAAGTCACACACACAAATTTTTAACACCCAAAAAGCATGAAGAACCCGTCTTCCAGTCACCCGGTCCTGGCGATACACGTCTCTGAGTCACAACTCCAAGGGTCACAACACGGATACAAATCCACTGAGATTCCACAGTCTCAGAACACAACCAAAACCTGAACCAATCAAAACCTGGCATCTCTGTTCGCCCAAGATGAAACAACTCACAAACAACACGCACCAGACAATCGTCTACAAGACAATCGTCTATAAGAACTCTCTCTCTCCTTCCATCCAAAGGAAAGAAAAAGGCCAACAAGAAACCATGGCCAAACCTCAGCATATCACCGGCGTACTCCCAGTACTCCTCAAAACCTAGCCTCTAAAGAACTCTGAAAGTCCTACCTCGAGGCCACATCGACTACAGTCACACAGCTGCTGTCAATTCCGATCACAATACTCCGATCATCAGCTACACCAGACTCTAAACGCTCAGACCTTATTCACACACATGAACACCATCCATCCGCATACCTGGTACAACACATACCATTGTGCCCAAAACCTCACTTCACAAGGTTGAGCTACACAACTTAACTCCTGCTAGGCACACTACGATCACGTCACGGTCTCGAGCCCACAATCCAAGGCACAACATCAAACAAAAGGAACCCAATCCTGGGACCTCTCATCTAGGGTTACTAATAACCCTAACAACTATGTAAACACCTTTCGTACTTTCGTCCTCAAGACACACACGATCACAGGCATCGTATCCTACGACCTCTCACCTACCACCCTAGGCCAGTCAAACCACACGGTCCACTGCTGAATCTCGGCACTCCACACCTCGTTCCCATGGGCAAACAACATACCTATCTCTGAACCGAAGGCAGAGCACAAACAAACTCTGGACATGTCATACCCAGGATATACTACCTCAGCAAGGCTAACCACACGCGCTCCTCGTGGTTCTCAAACACTATCTCCTGATTACCAGGATCTCGACCAAACCACGAACCTTCATTCCCATAGGAATCTCATGAAACTAATACTCGTCGCAGGAATCCCTACACATTCCCATACGGCTTCAACCCATGCTCCTCCCAGCATATCTATAACTCAGACTCAGTCCCGCATCATTGGGTTCACTTACTCGGAACTCAATGCTCAAACCCCAAGGAGGTATACAATGTCCAAGGTCATCAGAACAACTCTGACTACCAACAACATCTTGCTGTCAGGGATATTCCCAGAACCACTCATGTTCTGCTGTCTCAACATATACCCGGCCAAGGATTACTACGCTCCCATCCACTCTGTCCCCGTCCATACTTCAACCGGAGTACACGGCTCATGACATAGTATGGCTCGCGACGTACCTAATCCATCACACGGCCGAAACCACGTGCACCAAAAGACTATCCTTACAACTTTTGGTAACTTACTCTTAAGCGAAGCCAGCTACCCAAGCCAAAGCCATCAACCAAGCTTCGACTACATCTGAACAAAACTCTGCTCAAACCCTCAACGATTTGCCAGCCAAAGCCGACCTCACACGGCTAAACCCAACTCACTGATGAGTTCACAACATACTAGGCAGTCGACGCTCAACCCATAACCGTACCTCTGCAACTAACAACAACTGAGTCGCACATACCCAAACCCAAACCACGGTCTGGCCGTCTCTAAAGGGTGTACGGGTTATATAAAAGAAAAAAAAACATAAAACACGACAACCTAAGGTCGATCTATCATGTTATTCTGAACATATACCACATAATCATGCTTACACATAGCCATAAAGATTACGCAGACACCACACTGATACCGAGGAGAACCGATAAGAATAACGCATCACTTTGGATAACCCACTCAGATTCCTTGCTAGAAATCACGTCCGGGAAATGCGTTTCTAACTCAGCTCCTAAGTTTTTTAATCCAAACACAAGACGAATCAATCCTAAGGTCCAACCTCCATACTCACATATACACAACGTCAACATGCAACCAAGCACACACATATCCTCACAAAGTGATGCACCCTCTTTTCCATGGCTCATAGGTATTCAAACCCAGAGCTTTGATACCAAGTTATCACGCCCCAAAACCCAAGGTCACATGAAAATTTACCAAACACCAGTTTTATATGAAAATACAAGTTTTTATACATAGAAATCCACCTGTTGAAACCAAAAGAAAACCCAGCAAAAGATATCTCTCAAAAATAGAAATACATACAGGTTCAACACGCGTACAATATATCGCCTTATGGCGTACAAAACTTACCTTCAGGAATAGGCATACCAAAAAGAAAATTATAAAAGTCTTCCGCCACCGCGGGCATCACCAAGCTACTCTACATCCACATCGTCACCTGAAAATAGTTTTTACAAAAAATTCTCACCCGTGAGCCGAAGCCCAATAGAAAATAGATAATAAACTGTAAAGAAGGAATATGCAATCATATGGTGGAAACGAACTCAACCACAAAACAAAAACATGTTTTTCATCCAAAATCCACAAGTTTTCCCATCAGATCACATAAGTTCCCAAAATGGTTTTATTTACAAAAAACCCTATTTTCATCCTTAAAACCATGTGATGCAAATGCTGCAAAAACCAACCACAATTAAGGAAAAACAATATTCAAATATCGTTCCCTCGCGGAATGTACCATCGTGGAAAAGAAGAATAAGATCCTATGTACCGACTCCATACAAGGGGATAGAGGTAACAACTATAGACTCATGTCCAGTATCTAACCCCCAGATATCGTGGGATAGCCTAGATACACACAGGTTCTATACGGAGCACCATAACGAACCACTTAGTTTACAGCTATGACCCGAGGGAACTAAGCACTCATCCGTCTCAGTTTACGGGGACTAACCCGAAGGACCTGAGTACCTACGCTGCGCACGTTTTCAGACTTACACCGATGGCAACTCGTGCCACATACACGTCATCCCGGTACATCTAGATAATCTTCTAAAAATATTTATCAAATCGGTACATTATACATGTACATAGATTCATCCCTCACCAGGAGATCAAAACAAAGCATTTCAAAAATGTTTTCCCCAAAAACAGTTATATAATGCATGTATAAGCATGTGATCCACTCCATGAAACCAAAGAGATCAAACCAAAACATGTAAAAACATACACATTTTATGAAAACGTTTAGAAAGTGAGACTCAACCCTAAGGGTTAGCTCCAAACCTCTAATAAACACGTTTCTCCCAAGAGTTTTCGTAAAAACCTCCCTTGCAAACCAACCTTGGCCCAAACAAACTACCCGAACCATCAAAACCAACATTAAACTCTCACACAGGGGGTTCAGTCGACTGGCCCAAGCCCCCAGTTGACTGAAATTCTCACTGGAAAAGAGACAACAAAACAGAAGCTTGTTCAATCGACTGACCCCCCAAGTCCAGTTGACTGAACCCATAGAATGATGATCCAGTCGACTGAACTCACCAAGAAAATGTTTTTGGGTTACGGGTTCAAGGGTTTTTGGCTCCCAAAACTCAAATCAACCTCCAAACAACCATCAAACACTCACCCAACACTCTCCATCATCAACACACCCAAGCATCATGCCAACACCTCGAAAAGAAACCCTCAAATCACATTTTCATCCACCGAAAATGCCAAAAAATAGTTTTAAATCAAAAACCAGATCTAAAACATAAAATCACCTTTCATGCATTTTTAAATGGTGAAACAGTATAAGATTACATATAGTACCCTTATACAGTAGTAGAATCTGAGATCCTATCTCATTGGGTCATAAATCTAATGCCTCGATCTACGCGCAAATATGAGCTTCACTAAAATCAAAATTCGTCCGGATGGATGTGTAGACCATGATGCCAATACTAAGAATCTGCTGTCTGGTTGTCGAAAACTGAACACCGGGCCCCCGAGAAGTTAGAGAGAAGGCAAAGAGAAAAATGAGAAAACTTAGGAATTAAGTTTTGAAAATATCTTTTAAAAATATCTAACTCCAGATATTTATAGGCCTCTAAAATATTCCATTTTTTTGAATTTTTGAAATTCTCACCACAACTTCCCACAGCCCTCGGGACCAACCCCGCAAAATCTCTGAACCCAAACATGTGTCTAAACCACATTTTTATAGAATCTAACGCCAGGCCTCCATCACTTGAGCGGTCAATACTATGAGAAAAACTGAACAGAAGAAGTAAGATCAAACTTAAATTGTTACTCCCATGAACACTTAGATCATTTCCCAAAAAGAAACGGGTCAAGGTCTCACAAATTGAGCCCCATAACCCGATCGATTAAAAGGCCACCACACAACCAAAAGAAACCCCCAAGGCCCTGACACGACCAACGCAAACTCACACACACCCAACACGGCCAACACAGACCCACACATCCCCAACACGGCCAACATAGACCCACACGCCCAACACAGCTAACACGAACGAAAAATAGTTACAAAAATTTGACATACTCTAACTATTTTGATCATAACTTCTTCTATAAAAAGAAATTTTTTGTGAGAGAGGTGTATTGGAAAGAAGACTTTTGAGGCTTCAATTTGAGTACAAGAACAACCTAATTCCGAGTCCAGACGAGGGCGATATGATCAAAACAAAACGGCTATGCACAGCCAGTGCACTCGGGCAGACATCGGGCGCTCGAGCGAGCTACCACCGGAGAAAAACCCAGATTTTTCTGTCTTTGAGTTCGAAGCCCTAAAACTCTCAAATACTCACTATGATGCTTCAAAACACACATAAACCTAGCAATTTACATAATTTTGATACCCATGAACATACACAAGCCCAAAACTACCACAGAACCTCGAAAAAAACATTCAAAACCCGATTCCATCCAAGCGAAATAAACTAAAAATGGTTTTGAACCAAAACCCAATTTCTTTGATTCATAAATCGATTTTTTACGCATTTTTAACTAGTGAAAATACATACAATTACACGTAGCACCCTTATAAGAAATGAGAGTCTAGGATGCAACCTCGTTGAGTTAAAAACTTGACGCCTCAAACCACGTTCAAAAACAAAATTTGTCAAAATAAAATTCTGTCCGAATAAAAGTGTAACCCACCACGAGGATACTAGAGATCTCTTGTTTGATGGTTGAAAATCAAGCCCCGAGCCCCCAAGAAGTGAGAGATAAGGCAGAGGCATTTGGTTGGTTCAAAAGCTAGAGAGAGAAAAAGATATTTTGAAAGAATCTAAGACTAGATATTTATAGGCTCGCCAGAAAATATCTTTCTTTTTTTTTTTTTTTAGATTCACATCACAGCGCCCAACGGCCCTGAGAACCAACCCTACATGCATATCTAAACCTGATCATGCATAAAAACGCATATAAAACATGCTATCACGTAAACGGTAAACACGCGTCGAAAAATGCCGAAAAAAGAAAACGGGTCAGAGTCTCACACTTTCAGTAGAACACATACACGTATCAGCAATTAAGCAAACCTCATAGCGGTATCTGCAATTATGAAAAATTAGCACCGATTTCAGTCATTTTCATAAAATACTGAATTACAGTTCATACCACTAAAGAACTATAATTGCACTCTGACCCATAATCTCAAGACCAAATAGCATTGAGCTCTTGTTATTAAATGTTTACAATTTCTCTCCACGTTAAGATTTTCGATACCCACCAATTAAATTTAAATACTGATAATTTAATTTAATCGGTATCTCGATATTTCTTAAACCCTTCCTCTTAACTTATTTGACCGCCGAATAATCAAATCCACCTGCAGGGTTTGACCGGGTAAAAACTTATTAGCTTCCTTAAGGGGTATTGTCAATCTTGATCTTTCGAAATGTGGATTTCGTCAATAATTAATGTTTTTCATATAAATAATACCGCTATCCAACTCACCGAGAATATAGACCCATATAAGATTGCACCCTCTAAAGAATTAAAATAACGAATATTAAATATACGCAAATCAATAATTATTTTAGGATTAAGAGGATAAACACTATTCATAATAACCTTAGGGTATGAATTAATTTATATAGTCAGCATAAAATTAATTATTTCAATGTGTTCCATTTGATGCACACAAAGTGTACTAACACAGAGAGTCAGAATAATAGACGACGCTATTATCTGTTTCCCATAAATAAGACAGGCCTACTAAAATTTTGTGTTACAGTCATACTAATGATATGTTCATTTTCATCTAAACTGTGAACATAAAACTTATATTCTGTAAGAACCTAAAATCTGATTTTCTGTGTGTAAGCCGTATTGTACACACCAGATTAAATACTATACAAAATATCGGACATCCATGCATATCAAAGAAATGATAAATATACATGACTCGTAAAGATTCTCATAAAATAAAAAAATTAATTTTATTAAAAATAAAATTAAATTCTAAAAGTATAATTTTTAGTATACCAACTCTAACAATCTCCCACTTATACTCAAAATCATGCTGCTATACATCTGACTCCTATGCCATCTACATGACTATCAAAAGTCTTAGCCGATAAGTTCTTTGTAAAGGATCTGTAAGGTTGTCTCATGATGCAAGCTCTATGTTTGATTGAAAATCTGAATCTGTGTATCCAAAAGGTACTAACTGTTTACCTGGTAAATCAATATATAATCTTTAGTCCTTTTTAGGTACTTGATTATATTATTTACCGCAGTCCAATGCTCCTACCCTGGGTTAGACTAATAACTGCTAACCATACGAACGACAAAGCAGATGTCAAGTGTAGTGCAAAGCATAGCATACATGAGGCTTCCTACTGTCGAAGCATAAGGAACCGCCTTCATCTTCTCTATCTCATCAGGTGCCTTAGGACATTGATTATTGGATAGAGTGATTCCATGCCTAAAAGAGAGAAATCATTCCTTGAAATCTTGCATGCTAAAACAAGCAAGGATATCATCGATATACTTTGCTTGTGATAAGTCCAACATCATTTGTTTTCGATCTTCGCACAAGCTTGATCCCAAGGGTGTGGCTGGCTTCTCCCAAGTCCTTCATATCGAGATGCCCAGATAACCACACTTTAACCGTAGATAATGCCCCCACATCGCTTCTGATGAGCAAGATATTATCTACATAAAGTACTAGAAAGATCACCACGCTTTCATCACGCTTCTTGTACACACAGCACTCATCTGGACTTTGATCAAAATCATAAGATTTTATAACTTGATCAAACCGAGTGTTCCAAGACCTCGATGCCTACTTAAGTCCATAAATGGATCTCTTAATCTTGCACAACATGTGCTCCAGGCCCTTTGCAATGAATCCGTCTGGTTGTATCATATAGATACACTCGTCAAGACTTTCGTTAAGAAAAGCTGTCTTGACATCCATTCGCCAGATTTTGTTATCAAAATGTGCGACAATGGATAAGAGAATCCAGATAGACTTAAGTATGGGTACCGGCGAAAAGGTTTCCTCATAATCGATCCCTTCTTTCTGAGTGAACCCTATAGTAGCAAGCCTAGCTTTGAAGGTTTCAACCTTCCTGTCTACTCCTCTCTTCCTCTTGTAGATCCACTTGCATCCAATGGGTTTTATCCCTTCGGGTGGCTCTACAAGTTCTCAGACCTGATTGGAATATATAGATTCTATCTCTGAATTCATAGCCGTTTGCCAAAGATTTGCATCTTTGTCTTGTAGTGCTCCATTGTAGTTACAAGGCTCGGTATCTAATTCTATCGGGATCCTATCAAAAGACTCTCTCAAGAATATTTACCGATCAGGTTGATGAACAACCCTCCCACTACGACGAGGTACTATTTATGTCCGTGTACTAGCAGTAACAGGCTATGTAAAATCTAAACCCTGTGCATCAACACCCTATTCTTGATTTGCACATATCCCGATAATCCTCCCACTATAACGAGATAATGGACTATCAGTGACTCGTGGTTTCTCTTCCGTTCTACTGGTATTTTCTTTCAGTTCTTTCAAAATAATTTTGCTATTGGGCCTGTGATCCATAATATAATTCTCTTCCAAGAATCAGGCATTGGTGTTAACAGTGACCTTCTGATCTATAGGATTATAAAATAGACCACCCTTCTATCCTCGGTTCCAACTTACCCGTGTTCTCTTTCAGCACATGTACTGGACACCCCAAAACCTGAATGCGCTTCAAACTAGGCTTACACCCGGCCCACAATTCTATGGGAGTAGAAGGTACTGACTTTGAAGGTACCACGATCAGAATGTAAGCCGTTGTCTCTAAAGCGAGTCTCCAAAACGAATGTGGTAAACCTAACTAACTCATCATTGGCCTAACCATCTCCATAAGAGTTCTATTCCTTCTTTTTGTTATACCATTCTGCTGTGGAGTGCCAGGTGCAGTCAATTGGGATGTAATCTCCTCTGATGACAAGTAGTCCTTAAACTCTCCAAAGAGGTATTTTCCACCACGGTCGGATCGTAGTGATTTGATATTTTTACTTAGACGCTTCTCCGCCTCCTCCTTGAATTCTTTAAATTTTTTAAAGTATTTAGATTTACGATGTATCAGGTAAATGTATCCATACCTTGAGTAGTCATCAATGAAACTGACGAACTACTCAAAGCCACCTCTAGCACAGATTTTCATAGGACCACACACATAAGAATGAACCAGCTCCAACGGTTCTTTAACTCTATAGCCTTTGGCCGAAAAGGGCCTCTTGGTCATCTTACCCTTTAAGCAAGATTCACAAACTGGAAGTGCCTCCACTTCTAATAAACTCAAAGGTCCATCTGCTACCAGTCTGTTTATTCTTTTTAGATTAATATGACCAAAGCGTAAGTACCAAAGAAACGTTTGGTTCATTAAAGAAGGAAACTTTATCTTATATGGTAATATAGATGTATTATTCATTTCAATCAGTTGCAGTGTAGGATAGATGGAGTAATAATATAAAGATCATCCACCAATGTACCAGAACAGATAACCCGTTTATTATCCTTAATAACCACAGAGTTATTAAAATAAACCAAATATTCGTCTTTAACTAGCCCAAAAATGGAAACTAAGTTCTTTCTAATGGCTGGTACATAAATATAATCTCTCAATATTAAAACCCGATCTCTACCAAAACTGAGAGTGACATCTCCTACTGTAACTGTTGTTACCTTTGTATTATTGCCCACATGCAGGTAAATCTCCCCATCACTAAGTTATCGAGTTTTCTAGAACTCATGCAATGAATTGCAGATATGATTAGTGGCTCTCGTATCTACACACCAAGTACTGGTAGATAACACCGCTAAACATGTTTCCACAACCAGTGAACAGAAATTATCCTGTTTGTTATGCTTTCTTAGAAGTACTAGACATAGCTTTTTCCAGTGTCGGGTTTGATTGTAGTGAAAACATTTGGCTTATGACTTTTGCACACTAGTCTGTGGCCCACTAACTACCCTGAAAACTGTGTCTTCCTATTTCTGAATCTTTTTCTTCTTCATGCCTTTCGGCCTAGAGGAATAACCTTTTTCATAAACAAACACATTTTCTAGTATTGAAGGAATACCATTTGTAGTTAAAACTATATCCAAGTTACATTTTCAATCAACAAAATTCAGTCCCGTAAGTTTGTTTTCATTGAGTATTGAAGCGAGTGGGTTGAAATCTATTTTAATCCTGAGAATCTCATAATTAAAAAACTATTAATTATGATGAGCAAGACTTTGATTCCATTTTAATTTGGTTTTCTCTACCATTTTAAAATTAATTCGCCAGTAGCCTGGTAACCTGAAAATAACATGCCTCGTTGGGAGGACATCTATTATCCTTCATAAGACCAGACAAGCCAATTTCTTTTAATTTTTATCATCTAAACAATTGACCATGGCAAGTAAAATTAAATGGCTGACACACTTTGGTCCAATCTATAATAGTAGTGATTCAGTTGGAGAGAATACTATTATATACAGCTAAGTGTTAACCATCACCTAATCCCAAATTTATCGCTTCACAATAAACCCTTTAGTTGGAGAAGTGATCCACATTAAAAATTATCCAGAATTATCCCTAAAGGAGGTTTGTACTTGCGATACCGCAATTAATCTGTCCGTTGGGGAGGAAGGCTTTACTACCTGCACGAAAAGTTTAATTGCATTGCCTACAAACTGGTGATGGAGACCGCGTGATTTATCTGTGAATAAATTTTCTCTCCCACTTAAATTTTCAAAATATTTTTTAGGGTTATAAAAATCAATTTAATTAAAATAAATTTATTAATTTTAAAAACCACACGATCTAAAAGAATGAACATCTTTTCGTGTACACGATTCTAAAGATTTTGATTTATCAAACTATCTTTTCGTATTTAAATACGTAACAAATAAAATTTAATAAATGCACTGCTTTTTCTCTAACATTTCAGCTAAGGTAGTAATTAAAGGTATTTATTTATTTAAATTTTTTATTTTATATTTTTAAAAAATAATAATTTATTTCGATTAAATATTTTTTTATTTAATTAATTCAAAATTTGAAATTAATTTTTACATTTTTTCAAGATATCTGATTTTAAAAAATCATCTTTAAACGTGATATTTTGTAAAAAATAAAATATCTAAAAAAAATTATTTAATTAAAATTAATTAATTAAAAATAATTTTATTTTATTTTTTATTACAAAGTATTTTAATTAAACCAAAATTTTGAATTAATTAAATTAACAGAATAAATAAAACTAATATATATCGGCCACGCAGTTAATAAAATAAATAAATTAAATACAAGATAAATATATTCTAATTTTGTGATCTATCTAAAATTCTAAAGAGTTTCAATCTCTTATTTTGAAGATAAATTACAATAATTCAATCGCATCTGCTTCCTATATCCTGATTGCATCAAAATATCTTGACTTACCCGTGTTTAACAGCACTGTTCCGAGCCATATAAAAAAAAACTGATCTGCGGCAATCCCGCCGCACGCCAGCGCACCAACCAAATCCAAATCCAAATTTATTGCGCCGCTACTGTGTTTTTAGTTTTCAAAATATTGCTTTTTAATTCAAGCCAAACATTGAATCACTTGTTGATAATCCCAAATCATGTAATCACCAAGGAATCCACTTGCGCTTAAAAAACCACCGCTGGAATTTGCGCCTCCGCCTTACAAAGCACGGAAACATGTTTGCGTTTGGAATTGGGACTGCGAAAAAAAAACTGTTTGGTTCCAACCAAACAGCCCCTGTTTGTACCACTGCTTGCGCCGTGTTGGAATATTAGATTTAGATTGATTAGAATATTAGATTGATTAGATTGATTCTGATTTGATTCTACTGTATCTCATTTATTGCTTATCCCTATTCGCCTATAAATAGGCCATATATTGTACAGTTTTACATAGATAGAAAATATACAGTTCTCATTTTCACATGGTATCAGAGCAAGGTTGTTAGGACCCACCAGATTGTTGCCCCTGTCCTCTACGCTCACGACGCCTCCGTCGTCGCAGTTCGTCGCCTCCATCACTGCAGTTCATCGCCTCAGGCCGTCGCCGCTGCACACTCGCCGACAGCGCCAGCGCAGCCCGCCGCTGCTGCAATCACGATCTGAGGTGTCTGCCTTCGTGCGACTGCGTCACCGCTGCTGCCATCGCGTTTCGTTACCTCAGGACGTCGCCGTACTGCCGTCACGCGACTCGCGTCGCCGCTGCACACTTGCCGACAGCGCCAGCGCAGCCCGCCGCTGCTGCAATTGCGATCTGAGGTGTCCGCCTTCGTGCGACTCGCGTCACCGCTGCTGCCATCGCGTTCCGTCGCCTCAGGACGTCGCCGTACTACCTTCGCGCGAATCGCGTCGCCGGAGGGGTCTTCTTCTTCTAGATCGCTCCAGCAGAACAGCCCACAGCGCCGCCGCCCTCGCCTCCGCTGCTGCACACTCACCGGCGGATCTGGTATCTTCTTCTTCTTCTAGATCGCTCCAGCAGATCAGCCAACGGCACCAGCGCAGCCCACAGCGCTGCCGCCCTCGCCTCCGCTGCTGCACACTCACCGGCGCCGTTGATTCTCATAGTCGATGCCCTCGCCACCGCTGCTGCACACTCGCCGGCGCTGCTGCACATCCGCCGGCGCTGCTGGATCTTCTGGTTCTGCGCCGTTGGTGATTTCCTTTTTTTTTTTTGGTTGGGCGAGTTTTTGGACACTGTAAAAAAAATGTCTCAATCAGCATCGTCTCTCGATTCCATTATCCGTCCTATTGATATTATATTAGATGGATCCAATTATAGTATATGGGCTCAGAATATGGAGGTTTCCTTAAAAGGCCGTCGACTATAGCGCTATGTGACTGGAGCCATTCCTGAACCCGTACAGACCAGCAGCAAGACGAAAGAGGCGTTTGCAACTCGTCTAGAAGACTGGGACAGTGTTCACTACAAGATTCTGTCTTGGCTCATCAAC
>JAOTRH010118774.1:4779-14898 GCA_034768845.1 Heliamphora exappendiculata
TTCCCAACACTCCCCTTGAGAATATCCACTATGATACGAATATTTACAGGCACATTCAAAAGCTTTACAACAGCCTTAAGATGATCATACAAAAATAACTTATGTTTTTTTCTAATCACTCTTGAGTTTTTCTTTGAAGAGTATCACTCACTCACTCAAAGGATCAAATGTGACTCATCCTTAAATACAACAGATGAAAAATTTAATGAGATTCTCACTCACTCTCTTTACAAATAATTAGCAATAAATATGAAGTAAAGAAATGAGAGATCAAGAGCTAGAGTTAATGAGTAATAAATGAAAACTTGAGAGTTTGATATTTGATTCAAACAATAGAACAGTAGAATTGAAGCTCTTCTCTTCAAATGTCTCAGAAGTAACTCCTTATATAACCTCTAAATCATTCATGACAGTTAGAGTAGGTAGATGCGTTAAATGCCAAAAATTTAACCGTTGAACTTGACGCCAGATTTAAAATTCTGTCGCAAGTGTCGACTCAATTCTATTTTGGGTCGACTCATTTCATCGTTGGTGTCGACACAAATTTCTGTATTTTTTCACCCACGCAACGGTGTCGACTCAAATCTATTTTGGGTCGACTCAAATAATACTTCAACTTTTCAAGAGAAACTGTTTGTGTTGACTCGCATTGATTTTTGTGTTGACTCATGTTGCAATTTGGGTCGACTCACAGAATCTGTAAGAAGACTCGGTTCTTTTGTGTCGACTCAACTTCAATTACGTGTCGACTCAAAGTTTAACAAAAAGTCTCGATTGATTTGTGTCGACTCATCTTTACTAAATTTAACAAAAAGCCTCGGTTGATTTGTGTCGACTCATCTTTGCTTTAGTGTCGACTCAAATTAAATTTTCGAATGACTTTTAGTGAGTTCCGAATAATCTTTTGGTGTCGATTCAAAGTTCTGTTTGTGTCAACTCATTATGTTGCAGAAAGTCTGAGTTCTTATGAGTCGACTCAAAATGTCTTTTGTGTCGACTCATCTTGGAGTACTTAAAAACATCTTAGACAAACATATTAAGGCGTCGACTCATGTGCTCAAAAGTGTCGGCACACTTGAGAATATCAAGCATTCTTTGCCCTAAAGTGTCAACTCAATTATCAATTAGGATCAACACAAAATATCCTCTCCCAAGAATACTTAAATGCCAATTCATTTGATAAATGAGTCATTCAACTAGCTAAATGTGTCAACTCATTTGTCATTTTGTGTCAACACTACATTTTTAAAAATATTAAACATTATTCTTTTAAATCAATTTTACCTAAAAAATAAATTATACAGAATTATCAAAATCTAGTTAATTAAAAAAAGCTCTTGAGCTAACAGGGAGCATACAAGTACAATGAATAGCCTCAAAGTTGTATGAAAAGATGATAACAACCTCACGATGGATGAAACCAAAATGGTTATTATAAATCTGTTCATCCATAGACCGATCGATCTGTCTCTAAACCGATCAATTTGTCAATCAATCTGAATCAATGCGTTCATCAACATGTCTTGCATAGCTTGTAGTACTTTGACAGACTATCAGACTCATCAGTTGTCTCAAGGAATATTGATATGTCACTTTGCAAAAGGAATTTTGTTCACTTTTCAACAGTTAATTTTTCGACTACTTAAATAACTAAGCCACTTAGTTGGCTTTTAATCGGTTTTACTCGGAAGCTTATCCAACCATACTCGGTAGTTTTTCCAGCCATATGATGGCCTACCTAGAATGTTCTATGGCCTAATCCAAGTACGATAGATGGAGAATAAATTATTGATACACGGTGGCCTATGCCATCCAATTCTTGTGTCTTCTCCAACCAAGTTTGGTGGTCAATTCATCCAAATTCAGAGGCCTATTCAATCACGTTGTGTGGTTAATATAGCCAAATTCAGTGGCCCATCCAACCATGTCCTGTGATCAAATCCAACCAAGTAAGGAGGCCTTATCCAACCACGTTTTGTGATTAATCTAGCCAAATTCGGTGGCCCATCCAACCAAGTCGATCTGTTGGCTTATCTAACAAGTATATATTTAACTCCAAGTAGTTGTCTTAGTTGTTGAAGTTTGGGACTTAGGAATTTGTTCTTTTTAGGTTTTAAGTTTGAAACTTCTTAATTATTATTAATTTTTTAGAGTCAGTTTATACGAGATTTTGTATCGGTTTTATTTGGAATTCTCGCAAGTGGACAATGCGATTAATCCTTCAAGAATTAATCGAAGTGCGCGTAAGCTAGTCTGAACACCCTAAGTTATCAAAAAATATATATATATATATATATATTTGTTCAATATAACATGTTCGGTCATTGCTGAGCATAAAAGTCCATGCTCTGAAAAAAATAGAGATCTTGATTAGTTCAATAAATACACTTATAAAATCTATGTATATTCAACAAAAAAATTGAAGTCCATGAGGCGGCAAAAAAAATAAAAATTTATAAACATTCGTATATATATATATATATATATTCCTCATAAAAATATGTGCTAGATATACGAAATCCACGTTAAGAAGAAATTCGTAGAGATTTATGAATTCTAGTACAAATTAAAACTTCATTTAAATCTAAGAATGCCAATAGAGTAAGACGAGGATTCCTATTTTATCGGAGTGGGGATAGAAAGAGAAAGTCAAAAAAGAAACAAAGACAGGGTTAGATAAAAAATAATTAAGAATACTTTGTAAACTTTAAAAGAGTGATACTAATGATTGTTGAAGATAATATACTGAGTAAAACTTAATAGTTGCTGAAAATTTCAAATTAAAAGTATAACAAATTAGAAATAAAGACAAAAATAAAAAATAAAAATAATATTGTTATGTTTCAGTTTTGTTACATTTTAAAAAATATACTTTATTAATGTATTTACATATACAAATATATTTTTTATATAATATGAGGTGGGGTAGGAAAAATTAGGACGAAAAAAACTCTTTAATAATGGGGCCGGGCAAAAAACGGCATTTAATAACACTGGACCAAAACATCTAGAGTGGGGGCAGGGCAGGGTACTACCTAGAAAATTGCCATATCTATATAAATCAATGCATGCTTGGCAAAAAAAAAAAAAAAAAAAAGTCTGATAAAATCCATGCATATTCTCTGCTTAGCGGTCTGGTCAATCCACCCGTGCACATATCTAGCCAATTTCTTTTTCCCCAAATGTTGTCGTGATGAAAATCACATTCAAATCTCCAAAAAAGATATCTCAATATGGAAAACTTGAGACAGTACTTTAAAAAACCTAGTGACAAGATCAATCTCAATATCCAATCGACGCGATAAGAAGAAGAAACGTTGGGTCTGCACAAGTTGGCTAATGCTTGGTCTGAAATTGTAACTGATCATGATAGTGGCAGTAAGTGTAGTAGGCATCTTCCGAGAATTGTGATATGATGTTCCTGGTGTTTAACATTGATGAAACTCGTATCTTATAGATTGTAATTTATAGTAAAATTATAAATATTTTTAATAAAAATTGCTGTTTATAATAGAAATTAAAAAAATAGTTATAATTTGTAACAGAAGTTATTGTATCTTCGTAAAAATTAAAATTTATAACTAAAATTAATAACAAAAAATTAAAAACTACTAATAGTAGCTTTGTCAAATACTTCTAAATTTATCTACTACTAACTAATTTAAGCTATAATTGGCTAATATGATTTTTGGCCTTTTAACCAAAAAATTAAAAAAACTTAACATGCATTTTGAAAAAAATGTTAAAAAATCAAGAAATCAAATCAACATATTAATTTATATGATACTACTATATTCAAACTCGTACTTAATTCTAAAAAATAATAATACTTATGTAATAATGTATTTAATACCAATAGTAATTATATACAATTATTATAATCACCTATATGGGAGAACAAAAATTTTCAATTTAAATATAAATTTTTTTTTCCAATTAGTCAATTAGAAAAAAATTAAATTAAAAACTAATTTATTGAATAACTTATCTTGAGAATCCAACTTAGCATTTTAGCTTAAAACACAACAATAAATAAAAAAATTAACTTCTAAACTAATTGTCAATAGTTCATTCTTGAAAAAATCTATATACAACGAAATCGGAGATGGTGCTGCATGTTGAACAGCGAGGGTGCTTTGCAAATTTTAGAGTTTTATTTTTAAATATGTTTTTATGTTTTGATTAATTTATTATGTAAATCTTGTTAAATTTGTTATTTATGAAATATTCAAATTAATTTAATATATGTAGTTATGTAATCAAATAGCATTTATGTGCAATTAAATAATTAGTAATAATAATTTTAAAAACAAAACTTTTAAACAAGTTTTTTTCATTATTAAATCAATTTGTATATATATATTTTTAAAAATAATAAATTTAACAAATTCTAAAACGAATTTAACCATAAAAATACATTTAAAAACCAATCTCGCACCCGTGCTGTGCACAGCACCCTCCTCAGACACGTATACAATAGCCCTGCTGATTCTTCCATTATCGTGTCAATAGAGTGCTGGCCACCATTGCTCCCCATAGCATTAATACATTAATTAGATTTGACAACATTTCAGGTTTTGAACAAGATAGGACAGAGTGTTAAAAGTGGCAGAAAGATACTAAAGCCACGCTGGAAAATAATGAGCAACATGTAATAACAATGAGAAAGGTTTCGTCTGTTCTTCGTTCGATTCACTTTAATACTATAGACCATGTTTATTTTAACAGATTAATAGTCTACTTAAACTATTAGTTTGAAATATAGTTTAATATCGCATTTATTAAACTTTTAGACTAATAGTCCGAACGGACTAATTCGAACTATTAATCCGCCAAATAAAAAATAATTAGTGAAGGAGGAGATATAAAATTAAAAAAAATTGAATTAAATAGTGAATTTAAAAATTTTAAAAAATAATAATAAATATTAAAATATTAAAATAAATAACATAAAATTTAACAATAATATAATATTTAACTTATTAATTTATTTAAGTTAATTTTAAAATAAATTAACTTAATACAATAGTAAATCATTATTTAATCCGTTATTTAATCTCATTAAATTCAAACAAAAAAAAAATTTGATCCTACCTTACTACTAATCCCACTTCATTACTAATCCCTATTCACTACTAATCCAATTCAATCAAGTCTGGGTTATCAAGCGAGCCTGAAGTTTTTTTGGATAGGCAAAGAGAAAACAAGATTTTATAAGCGTAGATGTCACGCTCCAAAATTCAAGATCACGTGAAAATTCACCAAATACCAGTTTTATAAAAAATATAAGTTTTCATACATTTAAATCCGACTGTTGAAACCAATGAAAAACCCAACAAAAGATATCTCTTGTAAATAAAAGATGTACAGTTCCAACATGCATACAGTATATCGCATTATGGTGTACAAAATCTACATTCAGGAACAGACATACCAAAAAAGAAAAACTATAACAGTTTTTCGCCACCACGGGCACCACCAGAGCTACTCATGGTCATCATCTACATCATCACCTGAAAAATATTTTGTACAGAAAATCTCACCCGTGAGCCGAAACCCAATAGAAACAGACAATAAAACTATAAAACAGAAATATATACAGTCATATAGAGTGAGAGCGTACTCAACCACAACCCAAAAAGGTTTTACGTCATAAAACCCCAAGTATCCGACAAACCTCCAAAATAGTTTTTCCTTCACAACTAAGAATTTATACAATGCAAAGCACATTTTACAGTTGAAGAAAAACAGTAAGCAAAACGTCATTTTTCCACTCGAATCACACACCTAGGAAAGGTAAAATATATATTTTTCACAATTAAGGAAAAATAGTAACCAAAACCTTGTTTCCTCACGAAATGTATCATCGTGGAAAAAGAAGAAGAATATGATCCTATATACCGACTCTGTCATACAGACAAAGGTAGCAACTATAGATTCATGTCCATTACCCTAGTCCTAAACTACTTAAGGCCTGCTAGGTAATGACAAGTTTTATACATAGCACCATAACGATCCACTTAATTTACGGGCGACAACCCGAGGGAATTAAGCACCGAATTGTCTAAATTTATGAGGACTGACCTGAATGACATGAGTACCTATGTTGCGCACGTTTCCGGACTTACACCGAGGGCAACTCGTGCCAAATACACGTCATCCCGGTACATCTAGATAATCTTCTAAAAACAGTACCGTACCTCAACTACAAAAACATCATCTCAAAAACAATACATGATACATGTATATAGATCTATCCATCAACATGGAGATCAACAAAATATTTTCAAAATATTTTTTCCTGTTTTCAACAAACGTTTCAAATCCTGAGACTCAACCCCAAAGGCGAGCTCCAAACATCCAAAACATAAAATGCTGAGATTTCAATCAAAATCATCGTTTTTTCACAAAAACCACCATTTTCAAAACAACCTTTGAAAATCATACGTCCACATGTCATAAGCTGTACTAAACCGAAAAAAGTGAAAAACATACTTTTTACCCAAAAAATAAGGTTTAAACACAAATATGACATTTGATGAATTTTCTGCTGGTGAAAAAGCATACAATTACATATAACACCCTAATATAGCAGTAGGGTCTAGAATCCTACCTCGGCGAGTCGAAACTCAAAGCCTTAAAATCTGAACCACGTCGGAACAAGAATCTGATCGGCCGAACACGAAGCTAGCAACGTGAATAGTAGGGATCCACAAGCTGATCATCAAAAACTAGGCTCGGGCAGGTCAAATATATAGAGAGAAGGTAGAGAGAATAGAAGAAATAAGCTTTTCTAAACATTTCAGCCCCTGAAACTACTTATAAACTTGGCCAAAAAGCAGTTCAATCGACTGAAGAGGCTACTTTAGTTGACTGAAGCTCCTCAAAAAATTTAAACTGCCACAGTTCAATCGATCGAACCTCCTGGTTCAGTCGACCGAACTCAAGAAAACCAGTTCAGTTGACTAGACCAAGCCCTTCAGTTAATCAAACCCAAGGGTCTCAACCTACTATTTTTGGTCTTGGAATTTCTGTTCTAAGGCCAACCAAACAAGTCTAAACAAGGTATGAGAAGGCGTAAAACACATCTATACATGCTATTTTACAACTCCAAAACATAAACCATGCATCGATGATATATAACATGAAGAAAAACATTTCATTATTTATATATATCAAAATAAAATGGTACAGGGTCTCACAACTCTCCCCCCTTAAAGAATTTCACCCCAAAAATTCTCTACAAGGTTACGAGGTAAACAGGTCTGGGTATCTAGCACGCATCCCAGATTTAAGTTCCCAATTCGCATCCTCATCCCCGTGATGAAGCCACTGAACTTTAACATACGCAATCGTTCTCCCCCGCAACACTTGCTCCTTTGTATCCAGAATTCTCACCTGGCGTTTCTCATACATGACATCCTCATCAACCCGCAGCTCAGCCCAATCTAACACATGTGAAAGATCAGCCTCGTACTTTCGAAACATCAAAATGTGAAAGACGTTGTGCACAGATGCTAACTGAGGTGGCAAGCCCAAACGGTATGCTATCACCCCAATCCTCTATAGGATCTCGAAGGGTCCAATAAAATGTGGTGATAGCTTCCCGCGATGACCAAATCTCATCAACCCTCTATGTGGCGAAACCTTCAGAAACACATGATCTCCTACTGCAAACTCCAAAGGTCTCCTCCTCTGATCTGCATAACTCTTCTAGCGGCTCTGCACTGTCACCAGACGCTGACGAATCACTGCAATTCGCTCCATCGTCTCCCGCATGAGATCGGGCGCCAAAACAGTGGTCTCACCCACCTTTGTCCAACAAATAGGCGACCTACACGGTCTACCATACAGAGCCTCATACGGTGCCATTCTAATACTGGACTGGTAACTGTTGTTGTATGTAAACTCTGCCAACGATAGATAATCCTCCCAAGAACCCCGAATATCAAGTACACAAGCTCTCAACATGTCCTCCAAAATCTAGATAGTCCTCTGAAACTGATCGTCGATCTAAGGATGAAAAACTGTACTAAAAGTCAAGCTCGTCCCCAAAGCCACCTGAAGACTCTACCAAAAGTGCGACGTAAAGCGCGGGTCTCGATCGGAAACAATAGTCACAGGTACTCCACGTAGTCGAACTATCTCTCGGATGTACAATCTGCTCAATCTGTCCACTGGATCTCTCACTCGAATAGGGAGAAAGTGCACATACTTTGTCAACCTATCAACCACAACCCAAACAACATCATGCCTCGCCGGCGATCGAGAAAGTCTTGATACGAAGTCCATCGTGACATTCTCCCACTTCCACTCAAATACAGGCAATGGATGCAACAATCTTACTGGTCTCTGGTGTTCCACCGTTACTTGCTGACAAGTAAAGCAGCGAGAAATGAATCGGATCACATCCCTCTTTATTCCCGTCCACCAAAACTACCGGCATAGATCGTGATACAGTTTCGTGCCTCCCGAATGCACTGCAAGACGTGAGTGATGAAACTCATGTAGCACTTCTGCAAAGCACGACTCTGGTACAAACAGACGCCCTGTCAACCTCAAACTCTGATCTGAACCCACCATCCATCCTGTTGTGTCCTTCCCACTAGCAATGCGGTGCCGAATCATCTGAGCCTCTTGATCGGTCCGCTGAGCCTCTAACACGCGTGCAACTAATGCAGGTTGTGAAGCTACAGAATATAAAGTCGCACCTCCCCCTGTCTCCCCGAGACACAAATTGAACTCCCCAACTGCTCCGAGCATGTCCCATTCCCGTATAACCACAGAAGCTAACGAGCCATGAGATCTCTTGCTAAGCGCATCAGCTACGACATTTGCATTCCCCAAGAGGTACTGAAAATCAAAGTCGTAGTCTCCCAACAACTCCATCCATCACCACTAGTGAAGATTCAGGTCTTTCTGTGAAAACAAGTATTTTAAGCTCTTGTGATCAGAAAAAATCTTAAAATGCTCACCATATAGATAATGCCGCCATGTCTTCAAATCGAAGACCACGACTACCAACTCCAGATCATGTGTCAGGTAGTTTCTCTCGTGTGTCTTCAACTGTCAGGATCTATAAGCTACAACTTTGCCTTCCTGCATCAGAACGCAACCCAAACCCTCATGTGATGCATCGCAGTACACTGTGTAACCTAAACCTCGCTCGAGAATAATCAATACTGGCACACTAGTCAATCTCCTCTTCAGCTCCTGAAAAGCTGACTCACAGGACTCGCTCCACACAAACGTAACTCCTTTCCGCGTCAAACGCGTCATCGGTGCTACAAGCCTAGAGAAGTCCTTCACAAATCGCCGATAATAACCCGCTAGACCCAAAAAACTGCGAATCTCAAAAACGTTCTTCGGTCGCTGCCAATCCATCACTGCATCACTCTTCGTCGAGTCCACTGATACCCCATCCTTCGACACCATGTGTCCAAGCACTGACAGCCTTCCATGGTACTTTGACATTTAGAACTTCATAGAGAAATTTGAATATCCCAAGTTTGCCAGCAAAAAGGACAAAAGGGCAATACGACGACTATCCACATAGTTTGTCATTTGTGGTGATAGACTGTACAAACGAGGACATTCTAGGGTTAACAAGCTGTGTGTAAACATTGAAGAAGGTCAGGAACTGATTAAAGAGATACGCGCCGGAGTCTGTGGGCCGCACATGAGTGAAAATATGTTAGCCAAAAAGATCCTACGACAAGGATACTTTTAGATGATGATGGAGACAGATTGTATACAGTTCGTGCGGAGGTGTCACAAGTGTCAGATTCACACAAACCTCATGCACGTTCCCCCGTCTCAGCTATATAATCTAACGTCACCATGGCCGTTCTCAGTATGAAGCATCGATGTGATTGACAGAATAGCATCAAAGGCATCTAATGGACACTAGTTTATCTTAGTGGCCATTGATTATTTCACCAAGTGGGTGGAAACTGCTTCCTACTCGGTATTGAAAGCCTCCCATGTTGCCAAATTCATCAAGAAAAATATCATTTGTCAGTGCGGAGTTCCCCACGAGGTCATCTCAGATAATGGCTCACATTTTCAAGGGAAAGTCTTGGACCTTTTCAAAGAATACCAGATAGTGGCTCATAAGTC
>JAOTRH010118785.1:0-14898 GCA_034768845.1 Heliamphora exappendiculata
AGCCAAACAAAAGGAGCCTACGATACGGCTGGAGACTTGAATCAAACATCCAAGAACTTGAATCAATATTGGTGAACTCTTACAGAACCGAAATCATCTGAACTCGACGGAAACAAAGCAGGGAAGGCAAGACATACGCGAAAACAGTCGCGACGTCAACAAAACCATCCAATCCAAGCTTGAAATCAACTCTGAACATCAAATAAGGTTGATTCGACCCTCAGAAACTCCTAGTCCGCACCCATAAAGGAGGAACAGACCATCAATTGAAGGAAAACAACGGCGCAATCTTGATTTGCAAAAACAAACCCTAGCGGCGCCGAAAATGGAAAAAATTGGGGGAAAACATGAAACAATTACAGGAAAAAATGGGAAAAATCACAAATCAAGTTTGGGACCCAGACGATCATCATGGGAGTTTTTTTTTTTTTTTTGATTTTTTTTTTTTTTTTGATTTTTTTTTTTTAAATCAGACGATTGTGAGGAAACAAAAACAAGAAAAAGAAGTTTACATAGAATCGGGCTCTAATACCATGTTAGAATTATTGAAAAGTGTGGAAGAGAGAAAGAGGAAGAGAGAGATTAAGAAAAACAATGAATGAGAACACAAAACTTAGGGCTTTCACCCTATTCCTTGTTATTTATAATACGATCAATAAAATACTAAAAGTACAATAATACCCTTAACTTAACATTAAACTAACACCAATTGAAATAAAGTTAAAACTCTAAAATAGGACCAAGAGAACAAGGAACAACATATTGTTGTCCCAAGGAAGAATGTAACAACCTAGAATAGGCATTAATAACAGTGGGCAATGTCTCACTAGTAAAAATCTAATCTTTGACTTTAAACACACACAACCTAAGGTTCAAACTAGAAAGCAGAGATCCAGGCATAAATCTTCACAATAATGCCTCTCCTGCACTAAACCACTAGTAAAAGGTCATCGAAGACAAACAAGAAGAAGAGGAGAAAGAGAGCCCACAAGAGACCACAGACCTAGATCTAAAACACTCACAATCTTATTAATGCCAAAACTAAGGATTATAATGCAAACAATCTTACTTATTAGCTAAATTTCATAAAATTTAAAACATTCAAATGACCTAAATATATTTTCAAAATAACCCCTTCTAACAAAAATAACTTTCAACGACAGTTATTAGACCAAAAATATTTATACATTCATTTCGGACCCTAAGGTTTTACTCGAGCCTTCCAAATTGAGTAGCAGCTCTCTAAACAGTCAACAACTCCGCCATCATTCATGTTGCAACAATTGATCCAAGAGACCTTCAAACTACTATAATACTCAGCAAAGGACTTACCAAACTATTTAGTTGTGAAAATTGTCATATAAAGCCCATAAACCCACAAAATATTACACTGATTTAAGGAGTCAGCAATGGAATCAAGAATTCAAGTGCAGGTTTCAACACATGCAAGTATTTACACTGATTCCAGCATATGCTCCCAAACACCCTAAAAACAGAGATCTGAGAGGTCTATCAACTTTGAACAAATACCTTTTATTTTTAATCCTATAGAAGATCTAAGAATTTTAAGATCATGCCCTTAATGGGGGCAATCAAGCATCCCTTTCTTTGCCATCAATATGCTATTACTTATCCATTTCTATTTAATAATTGAATTTTAATTGAATGAATTTAAGAATAAATGTGTAGGTGGGTGTGTGCAACGCAAGCACACTTATGTAGTTTAATACTTTGACCTACTCGGAATGGAAAAGTGTTTTCCAGGAAAATTCTAGATCACAATATTGTTAGCTTTTGGTAGATTTACTAAAATTCATTTGCCTTTTTTTCATTTGAGCTACCCAACACAGTCGAGAGTCAATAATGTATATTATGCTTCTTGAACTGCAAGTGATTCCTTCTTTCTATATGCGTTGAAATGTCATTTTGCCAAAATTTAACAATACATTCTACCCGATCCACAAGAAGAAAAATCGATCAAGCATGGGACCACATGATTGAGGGGCGGAGTCGTAATGGGAAGAAGACTTCAATGTGGTGGTATTTTGGTAAAACTATCACCAAAGATGGAAGGGATTAATAGAATAAAGAAACATATGTAAGAAAGTTCCTTCAGATGATAGGTATCGAATGGAAGAGTATCCTAAAGCAATTACTGAGAAGAAAAGACGAAGTGAAGAAAATTATGAACAATCTAATCCCCCTACAGTTAGAGTGTTTTCCAATATGAAGTTATGAACACTTATCTTACAAGAGGCAAAATACCATTACCTTATTATATTCAAATAATGATATACAAGGAAATTTTCATTTCAGTGGCATTTGGGGAAAGAAATTTGAGATCAGTGGGAACTTTTTCCAAAATTTCAACACAAGTGAGAAGAAAGAATAAATAATTGCAAAAACATAGAATCCTAGTTTTGCAAAACTATTTTGCCCCTCCCCAAAGGACATTCCACCTTCTTGATCTTCCCTTCTCTTTCTCTCTCGTCCCTCACCCACCCAAAGCTCAATACAATACAACCACTCACCACCACGATCCATGGCCATTCACCACCGTCGTGACCAACGGCTACTGCAAGCCATCATCACCCACTGCCACCATCCATGGCCAGCATCGTCAATATTCACTTCCACAACTAATGCCACCATTGCCATTGCAAGTTTGCCACCGACACGCCACCACCCACCCCAGTCACCACCACTATCAAAAGCTAAACCATACCAACCTTCTCAGCCCATGTGATCACTTCGGTGCACGCGGAAATTGTCCAATACAAGTAACAATTGGGCCTGGTGCAAGTGGAAAACTGCCTGGTGCAACTGACAAATGCGTCAAACCAACAGTTTGCACTTGCACCTACCACAGATAACACTTCAACAAAGATCAATTTTCATTTGTATTTGTATCGATGCACAATTTTCACTCGCACCCAATAAAGTTCATGCCTTTGGGTGGAGGGTGTGTCGTCGCAAAGGGGAGGGGGATTACAGGGTGGGAATGGAGGGAAGGGAATGGGAGGCGGCGAAGGTGGAGGAGCAGAGTGACCTATGAAGTACGGGTACTCCAGAAATGGTGTTGTACACGCACCAGGTGTGGATGTGGATACAGCACCGGTACGGAATCAGTACGTGCCGGGTACTCCGAGAAAGTACCGGGTACTTTTTCAATTGTTGGATACGGCACCGATGTGTTTTAGGTACGCAATCGGGACGTTATGGGTCCAGCAACGGTACATTTAGAGTACGTGAATGTATATGTTGGGATTTATACGACGCTTTTAAAAATTAATAGAGTACTAGAATAAATAATAAGTTATCTCTTCTATATAAATATAAATTTGAGCAACATGATTTATATTCTTTAATTTAATAAAAATGTTAAAATTTTAAATTTATGTAAGAAAATATATTTTCTGATACTTTCTCTTAGGCTTTGCCACTGCCGAAAACAACTTTCAACCAATGCGATTGCCAAAGCAAATGTTTACCAGCCCAACAAGTATCGCTATTTACAATCGCAACTAGCAATTACCAACGACATAGCCTTGGGACAACAAAGCTAATATGATCTAACATTTATTTTTTTCCTCATAAGTTAAAAATAATTTTGTATTTAGCATATATGTAATCTAATACTAAAAAGTACAAAAAATAAATAAATTTACCACCGTACCACAAGCATGCCCGTACCATATGTTTATAAATTTCATCATATCGGCGTACCTGTATCGCACCATACCCATACCGCATACCTGCACCCCTGCTTCATAAAGAGTGACAGGGGCAAAAAAGACAAGGAGCATAAGAGAGGTGGTGGCGGCGGTGGGCAAGGATGGGAGAGAGTCTAGGATGGCAGTGGAGGGTGTGCTGACACGACTAGTGGCAGGGTGATGAGAAATTCGAAGGAATATTTACAATTAGATTTTAATTATTTAATATTTTATTTTATTTCATTAATTAGGATTTTATTTAGTTTAAGATTCTAGATATCTTTTAAATAAGGTTTTAGTTTATTTTCTTTTCATTAGGATTCTAGATTGTACTATTGAGATTTTTATTTTAATTCCTTAGGATCTTAATTTTCTTTTTAAATTAGGGTTTTAAACCTATAAATAAGAGGCTCCTTTTATGTATTGGTAGAGTTGAATTAATAAAAGAGTTGAGTTTGAAAACAAAAGCCTTGAGTTAGGGTTTTGACCCTTGTACGCTATCTATCCATCATCCTCATCCCCACTGCGTGCTGTATCAATTGATATCAGAGATTAGGCTCAGGATTCATTATCCACTTCTCCTTTTTTGACTCCTTTCTACAGCAAAAAAAGCTCCTATTGTCGTTCTTCTCTCGATTACATCGCTAACGACGCCGTCGACGACCGTCGACGACCTCCAAGTCATCACCTTTGTGTGAGCGCTAGCCGCCCCCTTTCCTCTCCCCTTCGAGCTCTGCGACGCCCTCCCCTCGCGCCGTCAACGCCATAGTCGGCATCTCCTGTTGCGGCCATCGACAGTGGTTCCCCCCTCGTGCTGTCGACGCCAAAGCCGGCACCGCCCTCCCCTCGCGCCGTCAACGTCTACAGTAGCCACAGTCGGCGTCTCCACCAATCGCCACAAGTTGCCACCGAAGTCGCTGAAGTCACCGCCATCACCACCAGTTGACGAAACTCCCGACGCCTTGTGTTATCGTCTTCCTCGTCGACCTCTCCCTCCCTCATCAACCTCCCCGTGTGCCGCAAGACACCAAAACCCTAGTACCCTATTGCTCATCACAAGCGAGGAAGAAGGGTACAGCAAGCCCGGACCCAGTTCTCCCATACCCGACCCACCTTTTTTTGACCCGGTCCATCCTTCCCCTCTTTTGCCACAACTCATAACTTAAAACCCATTCCCCAGCCTTTGTCCATCCCAAATAAAATAAAGATCCAGCACACCCAACTTCCTAAATTTTAAGCCCACTAATCTTGTTTATTTAAACCCAGTTCATTAACCTTTTTTTTTACAACAGCCCATTACCCTTTTAAACCCTAAGCCCACTAACTATTCCTTTTAAAAATCAACTATCTAATCTTTGTTTTAGCCCGAGCCCATTAGGCCAGCCCAGCCTTTCACAACCAGCAAAGCTACCCAAACCCAAACAGCCATTCACCTCTTTCTTTAACCCAGCAAAAAAAAAGCCCAATTTAAAAAAAAAAAAAACTTTCCTTTCATATTTTGGCCTTTTCCTTATGCAAACTCTTGATGGAGTGGCACGTGCACAAATAATTTTCATACATTTCTCAAATGTGCCAATAGAGTTTGTAGAATTGTTATTGATGAGGATATGCAATGAATGGTGTGTCTGGATTAGGTGTTCAGAAGATAAAACTATTGCCTGAACCACACCTGCAGCCCTACCAATTATTAGGTGTTCTGAAGATAAAACTACTGCTTGAACCACACCCGCACCCTATCAATTATTTTGGGATAATAACACTCATATTTTAGTATCCCAAAGATGTTTGGTTCCTATTCAGATGGGTGACTATTTTGATGAGATTTGGTGCGACGTACTTCTCAATATTATTACACATGTGCTACTTGGTCTTCCATGAATGGTTGACTTTGGTATCACTTATAATAGGAAAGATAACACCTTTAGCTTCATATATAATAACAAAATTATTTTGTTGAAGCCTGCAATTCTAAAAGATGGAGTGTTAACTCAGCAGTTTCCTATTTCGATGCCTACTCAGCAACCTTGCCCTTTTCTGGACCCAGACAAGATTGTTGCTTCTATTCCTCCTCTGGCCATTGAAAGGCTAGCAACCTCTATGATGAACAATGGTTCATCCAATGAATATTCTTTTGAACATAAAGATGTACTCCACTTGTACACTTCTATTGATTGTCCACCAACGGAAGACTTCATCAAGGCATAACACAATGATTTTATTATTGTTGAAGCCTTTGATTGGGTTATCAAATTTAGTTTTGTAACCCTTGCCAACCGTCTCAAGGTCAAGAATAGATGGAATGAGACGAAGCTTATGCCGCTCATCTATTCAAAATATTTGATTATTTAGCATGGATGCATTCAGCATTTCAGAACGAACTCGAGGTCGAGTTCTTTTTTCCAGTGGAGGCAAATGATGCAGAGTTCAAAGGAATATTTACAATTAGATTTTAATTATTTAATATTTTATTTTATTAATTAGGATTTTATTTAATTTAATATTCTAAATATCTTTTAAATAAGGTTTTAGTTTATTTTTTTTTCATTAGGTTTCTAGATTATATTATTGAGATTTTTATTTTAATTCCTTAGGATCTTAATTTCCTTTTTATATTAGGGTTTTAAACTTATAAATAAAAGGTTCCTTTTAGGCATTGGTAGAGTTGAATTAATAAAAGAGTTGAGTTTTAAGGTGAAAGCCTTGAGTTAAGCTTTCGACCCTTGTGTGCTATTTATCCACCATCCTCATCCCCACTGTGTGCTGCATCATAGGGGAGGGTAGGAGAAGGCATGGCATGGGATGAATACAATGCTAGTTCTAGATTGGAAAGTAATTGAAGGTTTCAAGGACAGAAGTTACCTACGAACATCAGATGGGTCCTCATATGCCGACATACTGAAGGTACAATATTCAACCCAAATACCAACACAGAATGTTGCAGACTGCACAGCCCGTTCAAAGATTTCAACAACCTTGTCAGCAGTGCATAAATGTGCCTTGTGAGCAGCATACTTCCTCCAGTATCCATGGCACAAAGGAAACTCTGACAAAAAAGCATCATACACTGAACAGATCTTCTCTATATCATCCTGCAGTGAATAAAAAAGAAGAGCGAGGTTATATCAGTGTCCTCATCAACCTGACAGCTTCATAGTGATAGTGAAAGCAAATGGAGTAAACTAAACTAATTTTTCCAATGTTTGTGTACTAGCCACATCACTTATGGTGCTGGCCGCTCAATGCACAACAGAACTGTAAAGAACTTCTATCATAAAAAAACTAGTATTTTTTTATCAGCAACAAAAGAAATATTATTAATAGAAAAACCAAAGACGAGAGGAAGAGGATAAAGACCACTTAGAGGAGAAAAGTCAACAAAATAGGAAGCAAAGAGAAAATACAAATAGATTACAAATCACACATATTTCCAATCTCTAGAAAATAAAAAAAGGAAATTAACTTGAAAATAGATGCTACCAAAGGCTAGCAAGAAGAGAAATAGCAAGTCTTACCCTGTTGATCCCTAATGTCCTCGAACTTGTCAAATAACCTTGAATTTCACACCAACAAAATAACCCACAACACTACACAAACCACACATCTTCAAACAACTCTAACTTTGGGACTAGTATCAAAACCCCAAAAATCAACAGAAAACACGTGGCCATACGTATAAGGTATTTACCCAATCCACCTCCACCATATACTGCCCCCTCCACCATAAAGGCCAAAGTAATTGGGAAATTCAAAAATAGCCTATCATAGCTATCCTCCTCCCTCCTCCATGTTACACACCAATCATGACGTAAACAACGATTTGGTCTTCTTATCTGAATCGCATCATCAGTATTAAGTGTTTAAGTTATAAGTTATTTTACCTAAGACCATTTTTGTACTTTGTCCTCATTTACTACAAATTTTAGTGGATGAAGGAGCCAACCCTATGTCATTCTCTCCTCTCTTTCACAAACATCGTTTCTCTCTACTTTGTTTTATACTAACCCCTCCAAATATCTTCCCAAAAATGAATCATCATGCCATTTTCCACAGACACAACAATGACAGGAGAAGTTTGAAAGATTTTGAGAAATAAATTTCCACAAAGAGCAGTAACTATGCCAATGAAACTCAGAAGAATCAAAACTTTTTTTCTTGAAGCCCATACTTGCTCTTAATTATAGCATGCCATAAAGAGTTACAGTCAATAGGAAAAATCCATATAACCATTTACCAAGCACAGCAATATTCCTTCCCACAATATGCTAAACAAAGTCCACACCTATTTTCAGGAAATGAGATAGTTCCCAACCATTCAATGGTTTTTCCTCCTCTGCCCACACCTTTCCAGAAGAAATCTCGTCAATTTCTCAATTTTGTTAACCACAACCGCTCGAACTTTGAATAGGGACAAATAATTGATTGGAATACCAAAACAAACTACAACCAAAGTGAAATGGCCCCCTTCTGAATTTAAGTAATTTCCACCCCTTCCAATATCCTACCTTAACTCTTCTCCAATATCTCCACCAAAGTGAGCCCCAAATACTTTGTCGGTAGAGACTCAATCGGGCACCCTTATAACGAAGCCAAAACTTGTCAATGGGAAATTAATCTTCATAATAGCACTCCTGTGCATTTTCAGTTTCAACCCCAAAATCAACTCAAACACCATTAATAAAGAAAGCAAATTAACCATCGTAACCTCCTCACCCGAGGACAAAAAGATGATATCATCTGGATATTATAAATGTGAACCCATATAAAAATGTGACCTTATTGCCTACATTAAAAGCTCTTGTTTTTAAATATCAAATCAAGGTTCTTAAAAACTCAACGGGCAAATATGCATGAAGAAGTGTTGTGAGCTAGTCAAATTTCATATTCAACCTCATATGTTTCGACAGCATACATCACTGGTTCTTGTGGACGGTTTAGGGTAGCACACTTTGTCAATTAATCAAACCCCACAGCATATCCAACGTAGCGCCCCATCCAAAAATCCTTTCATCATCCTATGTGTAGACTCTAGATAGAGAGGCCGCAAAGGGATTTCCTGAGGGGTGGTATGGGGGAAGGATCCAAGTTCCACTTATGGATTGGAGTACAGTTTGTTCCCCTGTGAAGAACAGGGATCTCAACATCAGAAAGTTGATTCTTTCCTGTAGATCCCTATTGGGGAAGTTGGAGGTTTCCTGCTGAGAGAGATTCTTGATGGAGGAGGGTTATTCAGTGCAAGTACAGATCAATGAGAGGTGGTTAGAGTACCCCTCAAGTGTCTGATACATATGACATGTGCCTATGGAAGGGTATCGGTAAAGCTTGGGATGAGTTTCAAAACATATCTTTCTTGAGGTGAGAGTGTGAGACGCGGAGACCAAATTAGCTTCTGGTTGAATGTGTGGTGGGGGGAGGTAGCTCTAGGCCAGGCTTTCCTATATATATTTGCTCCTGCTTGGGAGAGGGATGCTATAATGGCAGATCATGCCCGAAGAGACTATGGTTTATGTTTTTGGGACATCAGGCTGCGGAGGGATGTCCAGGATTAGGAGTTGGATCAGCTGTTGGCACCACTAGATCTTTTGGACAATTATAGAGGTGGGAGAACGATGGTGGATAGTGTTAAATGGAGAGGGGATCGCAATGGGAGGTTTTAGGTCAAATCTTTCTATCTTAACTTGTTGGGTAGCCAGAGTGGTTCCTTTCCTTCGAAGAATGTTTGGAAGGTGAGATCTCCATCAAAGGTGGTGTTTTTGGGTGGCCTGCCATGCATGGAAAGATTCCAACCATTGATAATCTTATTCAGAGGGGGCTTGTCTTGACGGATTGGGGTTGTATGTGTAAGGAGGGAGAGTCTGTGGCACATCCACATCTCCTTATTCATGCGACTTTGCTAGGGAGTTGTGGGGTTTTGTGTTGCATCTTTTTGCAGTGGACTGAGTATTTGAGAAGGAGGTGAGTGGTGTTTTGACTAGATGGAGGGGAGGGAGAGTCTCCACGTGTAGGAGGGAAGCGTGGCATGTAGCTCATCTTTGTTTGATGCAGTTCATTTGGGTTGGGAGGAGTGGAATAGGAGATCTTTTGATGGGGTCGATCTCCATATGGAAGGAGGTGCTTCTTAGTAATCTGCATAAGTGATTTGAAAGAGGAACACAGTCTATTTTTGATACTGTTGATTTTATACTGTCGTTGTTTTTAGATTGACTCCTCCTTGTTGAAGTTTCTTCTAACCTCCTTTTGTGCGGATCCAAATGCCTCTTTTATAAAGGTAATATTACTTATTTAAAAAAACTTCAATTAGATCTAGTCCAACTAAAAAAATTAATAGAAACACATTACTCAAATATCCTAATGCTATAACACCAACAACTACTTTGACACCCATCAGCAGCCCTACTTATAGTAAACCCATTTTTAACATATTAGTTTTACATCATTTTCTATTCCTTTAGTATGTATCCAAGAGCAATCGGTAGAGTTAGATTATATCATAGCCATGTCCTAGTTCTTTCACCAAGCATCATGATAAGGATAAAAATTTTATGAAGCTTAATTTTACTTTTTTCGTTCTCAGCCATTTCTTCTCGAATACATGAATGTCACTCCAGTTTACCAGGGAGCCGCTATATGCGAATGTTGTGGCCAGGCCATGAGGCCTGACCATGATTGTTAAAGTAAAAGGGATTAAAAGAATAAGAGTTCTTAACCCTAAGGGCTAACTCCTCTAATTATTTATATTAAAATAAAACATTGTTATAATGACATAATTAACCATTACCACTCCTTTTCAAGGTGGTACATATACATCATGAGTACCAAGCTTGGTACAAATATATCTCACTCGTGAACCACACAAAGGTTTGGCGAATAAGTTTGCTAATTGATCCACTAACTTCACGTGGCTCTTGCGAATTACATTACGTAACAACTCGAATAAAATGACAATCAACTTCAATATGTTTTATTCTCTCATGAAATACTGGATTAGATTCAATGCGAACTGCTGCTTGGTTATCACATAACAAATTTATAGGCTGAGAATGTTGAAATCCAAGTTCCTCTAGCATATGTTTCAACTAAATCAACTCACAAGTGGTACGTGACATAGATCTATATTCAGACTCAACAATTGATCGAGCAACAACGGTCTGTTTCTTACTTTTTTATGAGACCAAATTACCTCCAACAAAAACATAATAACTAGTAGTTAACCTCCTAACATATGGAGATCCAGCCAATCTGCATTTGTATAACCCTCGATTTGAGTATGCCCATAACTTTTATATAACAAATCACGACCAAGTGCACTTTTGAGATATCTCAAATGTGCACAATAGCATCATAATAACAAGTCCGTGGCTTATCTAAAAACTGACTGACAACGCTAACTGCAAAGAAAATGTCTGATCTAGTAACAATCAAATAATTTAACTTTCCAACCATCGTCAATACCGTCCTGGATCCACTAACACCTCACATTGATCTGCAGCTAGTTTGGTGTCAGGATCCATAGGTATGTCAATAGATTTTGATCCTAACATTCTTGTTTCACTCAACAAATCAAAAACATATTTTCTTTAAGACAAAGAAATGCTTTGGCGCGATTTAACTACTTCAATACCCAAAAAATATCTCAACTTACCCATATCTTCAGTATGAAATTTAGCATGTAAAAAAGATTTTAATTCCTCAATTCTATTATAGTAATCTCCAGTAATCATAAAGTTGTTCACATATACTGTCAACAAAATCTAGCTTGCTCCAGCATGTCTATAAAACACAGAATGATCTACGCCACATCTCTGAAAACCAAAACTAGTCACAGTATCAAAAAACCTACCATACTAAGCTCGATGAGATTGTTTGAGCCCATATAATGACTTCTTCAAACGACAAACCAAGCCTGATTCCCCCTGAATAACAAATCACGGAGGTTGCTTCATATAGACTTCCTCTTAAAGATCGCTATGTCAAAATGCATTTTCCACATCCAACTTATGTAAAGGCCATGCACCTGGGCCTTAGCCACAAGATGAGCTTTCAGTTGGTCCACAGTACCATCAGAATGATCTTTAACAGCAAAGACCCAATGACAGCCTACAACTGATTTTCCCAAAGGAAGACACTTAAGTCCCACGTAGCATTTTGTTTTAAGGCAAACATTTCTTCTTCCATTGCAGTCTTCGAACCGAAATGGGATAAAACATCTGTATAGGATGTAGGTAGAGGAATAGAACACAATGCGACAACAAATGAGTAATATGACGAGGATAAATTGTCATAAAAAATAAAATTAGAAATAGGATGTAAAATACATGACCGCTTAGCCTTTCGAACGACAATGGAAAGATCAACATCAGGCGGGGAAGAACGTGATTGAGTGTGATTCGATGGCGAGGAAACCATTGATGTAGTAGAGTCATGGCGGAGGAATGGTGTCAACCTGATTGCGATGAATGTAAACCTACAGGTTTAAATGACATAAACGTTCGATCCAAGTATTGGATGATAAGGGTGGACTAAAAGAAGGATTACTACAATCACGAAGAGGTAGATCACAAACAAGATCATCGCAAGTCTGTCAAAATAATAAGGGGTAGACTCAAAAAATGTCACATCACAACAGACAAAAAACTTATGAAGAGCGGGACTATAACATGATAACCTTTCTGAGTACAAGAGTAACCCAAGAAAATGCATTTAAGAGATAGAAGATCAAACTTGTCAGTACCAAGGGCAAGTTGAAGGACAAAACAAACACAACCAAATATATGAGGGAATAAAACAAATGGATGATCATGCGAAAAAGGAATAGAGTAAGGAGTCTGTCCATTTAGAACTGAGGAAGGCATACGATTAATTAAGTAACAAGCGGTGAGACTAGTATCACTCCAAAAAGATCTAGGCTTCATTTGAATCAATAGGGTTCAAGCATCTTCTATCAAATGCCGATTCTTGCACTCGGCTACTCCATTTTGTTGTGGGGTGTGCGCAAGATGATTGATGGAGGATTCCAAATTTGGTCATAAAAGAACTAAAGGAATGAAAGAAATATTCTCTAATATTCTAACTGTGCAAAATGTGAACAAATGGATTAAATTGGGTGTGAATTTCAGCACAAAAGGTACAAAAAATAAAAAACAACTCAAAACGATCTTTCATAAAATAAAGCTAGGAAATTCTAAAATAATCATCCACAAAGGGAACAAAGTACCGAAATCCCAATTTTGAAGTGACACGACACGGTTAACATGAAAGGATGCAATCTCGTTTATTAACTCCAGAAGAAAAAGGAAAACGATGATGTGTTCTCAGCTGACATGACTCACATTCTAAAACTGAAATGGAACTGAAACTAGGAATTAAAATCTTTAAATTTTCCAAAGACGGGTGACCAAGGCGGCAATGTATCTCAAGCGGAGAAGCAACTTTAGATGACGTGTTATTGTTCAAATAATAGAGACCACCTGATTCATGTCCTTCGCTAATCGTCTTTCATGTCACCAAATCCTGAATGACAACAGAATCAGAAAAGAAAGAAATTATAAAAAGTTTAGATTTTTTATCAATGGACTCATAGACATCAAATTAAAAGAAAATAAGGTACATATAAGACAAAAGACAAAGAAAGGGACGACGTTGGTTGAATTGTCCATATGCCTTCAACAGAAGTGGTAGAACCATTTGCTAAATTAATATAAGGTAAAGATGATGAAGACTTAAAATGAGAAAAATTTTGAGAGATACCAAATATACGGTCAGTGGCACCGGAGTTGATAAGCCATGGTCAAGAAGTAAAAGATGAAAGACAAACAGTTGAAGTACCTTTCTGGGCTAAAAATGCAACTAGAAAAGATGTCTGCATAGACATTTGATACTAAAGGAACTTAGCATACTCTTCCTCTGAGACAATAATATTCTTCTCCTCAACATGAGGAGAGGATGAAGAAGGGTCACCATCAGATGTCACTGCATTGGCAGACCGAGATGGTCTGCCAATAAAATCCCAACATGTCTCTCGTGTATGATTGTCCAAACTACAATTAGTACAATGGCGAAGTGGACCTCTACCACGACTAACTCTACCGCCACAAGAACCACCATGACTACTGCGATAACCACCACAATCTCCTTTAAAACCACGGTAGCCATTAGATTGTTCACTTTTGCTATGTAGTGTCTGCTGAGTGACTAATGTTGAGCAGTTAACAATAGAAACACCAGAAGTCCGAGAAACATCACAGGAAGTAGCACGTAGGACTTGCGGATAAACTTCAGCAAGAAGAGGTAGTATTGGACATGCTAAAATTGGAGATCGAATGGATTCAAATTCAGGTTTCAACCCAGCCAAAAATCACATGACCACCATTTGCTCCCTTTGTATTTGCATTTTCTGAACATCATTAGTGATTGGAAGAACGACATTCAACTCTTCATGAATTCTTTTTAGGGCAGAAAAATAATCAGAGTAACAAACTTATCACCTTGGCGCAATTGAAAATAATCAACGAACAAATCATACATACGAGTAAGATTACTGGAATATAACTTACGAACATATTCTCAAATTTTCTTACGAGTATCCAAATGGGTACACATATCAATGATTTTCAACTCCATTGAATTCCACAATAAAGTAACAATTTGAGCATCTGTTTGTTCCCATTCTAACTTTGTCTCCTCATTGGATGGCGATGATGCAGAAAGGTAACCATGCTTACCTTGACCAGTCAATGCAATTTTCGCAGCTTTGAACCAATGTAAATAATTAGTCCCATTTAACTTGCAAATCGTGAGTTGTGGAGGCATAACAGAAGACATACACGAATTGGAACCATACTAACTGAAGAGCAATTTTCCACAATCACAAAAGAAAAATGCATAAAGAACTCTGTTTATGGTAAAGGCATAAAACAGAGGTCCGTGATACTGCAAGAACCAGGTGCAAGTGAATAAAGATCATCTCTACACCAAAACTACAAAACTCCTCACGATTGAGCTAAAGAAATTTCAGCAAACAAAAACATCCATAGTTCAACAAATGTTTCAGTGTCAGTCGAGGAAGGATGATAAAGGTCGAAGGGATAGGGTTTCCACATAAGCTAGAGTTATAGTAGTGTGATCCGATATCAGGTGCTTGACAGGCACAACAACGGTGACTAGGGATGGGCCGGATGGCAATTCCCCC